>JAGKQL010000011.1:20409855-20494373 GCA_018398635.1 Cyprinodon brontotheroides | reverse complement strand
ACATGATGTGAATTGGAGCTATAGAAATAAACTGAATTGAATTGAATTATTTTAACACAGAGGGAAGTTATTGACAATAATCACTGCACCTCAGTGGCTCTCTGTGAACAGAAGCGTTTTCTGATTCCAAAAAAGTCAAAAAACAATCCACTGGACTCTGTTTCTAAATTGGAAGATGTTTTTCTTCCCATCCTGTCAGAAATAGCGTTGAGTTTGAAGCTTTATATAGTATCCCAAATACTTGTTTTGGCTTAGAAAACATGCAAATTGATCCAGTAGACTCCGCTCCATAGGAATAGGGAGTCGTTTGGTTTCTTTGTTAGCCTGCAATAACCAATACTGGGCTATGCCTCTGAAAGGGGGGGTTGTTAGGGGCAATTGTTGGCTTGGTTGCCCAAGAGAGATTTGATATTAGATTAGATTTGAGAAAAGCTTCCTGGAGAGGTTCAAAACGTCTTCAAATCTTGAAAACCAAGTCCAGTGGATATTTTTTTGGTGGATTTAATGAATGACTATGACCTGGATGACTGAGAACCTTCATCAGTACTAGATTAGATTAGATTCAACGTTATTGTCATTACACATGTACATGTACAAGGCAACAAAATGCAGTTTAGGTCTAACCAGAAGTGCAATAGCAGCAAGTGCAGGATAAATAATGGTGCCATAAATATGGGACATGGGTTCTACTGAATAAATATAGAGATGAATACTATTATAAACACAGTCTTACTAATAGATTTGTCCTTGGACAGAAGCTATCTAGATTAAAGTGCAGTGGAAGGTAATTGCATATTACAGTTAAAATACGTTATTTCAGATGTATATGTAAACAATTGGTACTGTGAATAAACAGTCGGCAGTGCAAATCAATATTCAGTCAAGGTGAGTAGTGCAAGATGCATGTAAACAGTGGTTACAATAGTAACAGTCAGGAGTGCAGGTGAACATTACAGTCTTGTAAAAAAAACAGAATAGCAAAATGGAGGTAGGTGTGAGGAAGGAGAGTAGAGTCTATCTGTGAGGGTTAGAGTTCAGTGAAGAGACAGCTCTGGGGAAAAAGCTGTTCTTTAGTCTGCTGGTTCTGGTCCGGAGGCACCTGAAACGCCTGCCGGAGGGCAGGAGAGGAAACAGTCTGAGGGCTGGGTGGGATGAGTCCTTAAGAATGCTGCGGGCTCCATGTAGGCAGCGTTTCTCCTGGATGTGCTCAATGGTGGGTAGTGAAGTTCCAGTGATGTGCTGGGCGGCTTTCGCCACCCGCTGCAGTGCCTTGCGCTCTGCAACAGAACAGCTTCCGTACCGCACTGTTACACAGTTGGTCAGGATGCTTTCTATTGCACAGCGATAGAAGTTCACCAGGATAGTTGAGGGGAGCTGATTCTTCCTCAGTGTCCTCAGGAAGAAGAGGCGCTGGTTAGCCTTCTTGACCAGGCAGGAGGTGTTGGTTGACCAGGACATGTCCGCTGAGATGTGGGTCCCCAGAAACTTGAAACTGGAGACACGTTCAACAGCTATTCCATTGATGTAGATGGTGTCGTTGGTGTCGTTGAATCTTCCCTGAAGTCTATTATGAGCTCCTTCATTTTGGTGGTGTTGAGGACGTGGTTATTTTCAGTGCACCATGTGGCCAAGTGCTTGATCTCGTCCCTATAGGCAGTCTCATCGTTGTTGCTGATGAGACCAATCACCGTGGTGTCGTCCGCAAACTTTATGATGGAATTAGACGCGTACACAGGCTTGCAGTCGTGGGTGAAGAGGGAGTAGAGAAATGGGCTTAGCACACAGCCCTGTGGTACACCAGTGTTGAGTGTGATGGACGTGGAGCAGTTGGAGCCTGATCGGACATTCTGGTGTCTGTTGGTCAGAAAGTCCAGAATCCAGTTGCACATGGAGGTGTTGATGCCCAGGTCTCGAAGTTTGGCTAATGACTTCACCGGAATGACAGTGCTGAATGCTGAGCTAAAGTCAACAAACAGCATGCGTGCATAAGTGTTCAGCAGGGGAGATTATTTGTCCCCTGCATGTAAGTGGGGGTTTGAAATGATAGTGGGAAGGAAACAACTATATCGCTGCATTGTAGGTCCACATCCTCTGTTTAAGGTTGTTTTTTCTTCCTTATTATAAATGGCTTCCTTCACTCCCCTTTCAAACCACCCGTCTTCTTTGTCCAAAATGTGAACATTCTGGTCCTCAAATGAGCAGAGTCCTGTCCAGAGTTTGCTGATGATGTGAATTAGGCTGCATGAATACAGGGTTTATGGGCTGGTCCACACCACCTAGATCTTAACCTCAAACTCAGTACAGTAGAGATGATGTCTGACTTCCAGAGAACACTTGATCATCCTTTTTCAGGATCTGAGCTGGTCGCCACAGATGGACATCGGTCGGTGTAAGAAACGTTCTTTGGTGAATTAAAATGCACAACCTTCTTCAGCAGCCGATGGTCATCTATTATAGATTCTCAATACAGTCATTTTTCAGTTAGTCCATTGTTCACCTATATGTGCAGTTTGACCCATCCACATTGTGGGAAACATCCAAACCACAGAAAAGTATTAAAGTCTACAGAGAGAATCATTAGAGCTGATCTTCCAGTCATCCAGGACTTAGACGTGTCTCTGTGTTGAACATTTAACAGTCAAAATCCCCTATCCCACTTTGACGATTTAAACCAACGTATGTCTGACATACGAAAAAATGCTGGCATATGTTGAATAAGTTATGGGTCGGTTTTGTATAAGTTATGAGTGTACTGAAGCAAGAAACACGCTGGCACACTTTGACCTACGGCAAGTACGCCGAGAGCATGTTTTGTTTTTTTGTTTTGTTTTTTTTGGCAAGCGGTAAACAGCAGCTTGGTTAATACGCAGACCATGCACCTCTGGGCACATCGCTGCCCCCCTCAGGAAACTGGCTGCCTGGCCAAAAAAAAGTCGCCACCTGGATTCAACTAAGCAAATAGCTACAAGCCTCCTATTGGATAATTACTGCATGGGCGATTATCTTTCAGCTGGCAACAAGTTATTTAACCCCAACTGGTGCAATGACTTGCTTCTCATTTCCTAAACAACCATGTCGAAAGACACATCCCGTGGTCGTGGAAAAGATGTTAGTCTGTTTGAGAAGGGTCAAATCATTGGCATGCATCAAGCAGAGAAAACATCCAAAGAGATGCAGAAACTACAAAAATTGGGTTAAGAACTGTCCAACGCATTATTAAAAACTGGAAGGATAGTGGGGACCCATCATCTTCAAGGAAGAAATGTGGCCAGAAAGAAAATCCTGAATGATGGTGATCGGCGATCACTTAAACGTGTGATGAGATCAAATGGAAGAAAAACAACAGTAGAACTCAGGGCTGTTTAATACTGAAAGTAAGAGCATTTCCACACGCACAATACGAAGGGAACTGGAAGGGATTGGGACTGAACAGCTGTGTAGCTGTAAGAAAACCACTAATCAGTGAAAAAAAGGCTTCAATTTGCTACTGAGCATAAAGATTGGACTGTGGAGCAATGGAAGAAGGTCATGTGGTCTGATGAGTCCAGATTGACCCTGTTCCAGAGTGATGGGCCAATCAGGGTAAGAAGAGAGGCAGGTGAAGTGATGCACCCACCATGCCTAGTGCCTACTGTACAAGCCTGTGGGGCGGGGTTATGATCTGGGGTTGCTGCAGTTGCTCAGGTCTAGGTTCAGCAACAGTATGTGCTCAAAGAATGAGGTCAACTGACTACCTGAATAAACTGAATGACCAGGTTATTCCATCAGTGGACTTTCCCTGATGGCGCAGGCATATTCCAAGATGACAATGCCAGGATTCATCGGGCTCAAATTGTGAAAGATATATATATAATTTTTAAACATTATATGTCTTGATTTTTAGATTTTACTCTTTAGATGTGAAGTTTTCTGGATTTAAACCTATTATTTGCTTCTGATGGATGTTTGTTTCAATGTATCCTTTCTTTCCTGGACGTCTGCTGAAGTTTTTTGTCAAAATTTTTATCATAATGAAATCAGGCTGCCTGAGCCTTTTCTGATACTCCTGTTATTTTTAATCCACCAATACAGATCATACCATCAATGCATTCAGATTATAAAATTACATTTAATTTTTTTAGTACCCCCTCATTTATAGGTCATGATGGTTAAGTTAACTACCGTAGATGTGTTGCATGGAAACATAACTCTATCAAAAATGTATCAAATCTCATAAACTGTAATCAGCTTTTTCTCCTCAGACATTTTCCCTGTGAGGGTTAAGCTCTGCTTACTTAGAGGACAGAACATTTCACTTCACAGTAACTCCAATATCCTCTGAATAGATCATTTAAACCTTTCAAGTGGAACGGAGGAAATAGGTTAATCCTTTCCTTCCCTTTCCGTCACAATAAACAGACACTTCATGTCTGGCATCATTTTACTCCGGATTGAGGTTTGAATCAAGCATCAAAATGTGTTGTAATCTCTGAGACAAAGAGTTGGTGTTAATCTCTGACTGTAATCCTCTTGCTGTTTACGGATGTGCTTACAATGAGCATCATCCATCTCTGTGCTACGCTTCTAATAATCACAATGTGGATTTAGAGAATCCGGGTCACTTTAACCAATGAATCCTCTTCTATTCATAAAAAAACATTGCAGATTTTTAAAATGTCCTTGTTTAGTTGATTATTGCATTATTTATTTTATTTTACAGGCCGATACATAAAATACAAAAGCAGCATTAATCTATCCTTCTATCTTTATTATTTGGAGCTCTTTATTTGGGATTCACGATGTAAATGGAAAAGCAAAGGCCATCATCATTCCACCCCCCCGTCTTTCTTTCATACACACCAGTTTCTTTTTATATCTCCTGTATGTCCTGTGGGTGGCTCATATTATGTCTACACATTTCATCTGTGCTAAAAGCTATCAAAACAGACACTGACACAATGTAAATACTTGACTGCTGTTAGTCTCTGCTCTCATTTCTGCTCTCCCTCCCCGGGCTCAGTGTGAGTCCCCAGGCTGGATCCTGGCTTCGCTTCCTGGATTCTGCTGCAGAAGAAAGACCCCCTTAGAGCTCAGGGCCTCCTCTTTGGTCTCCTAGTGGTGCCACCCTCAGCTCCAGTGATCTTGCACAGTTTTTCTGTAACAGTAATCCAAAATTATCCATAAAAGCTCATTCACTGTCAGGTGATGCTTTTTATAACATCTGTGTCACAGGGGCATTCCGCTTCAGGCTTTTGGACAACAAGTTATTTATGGGGGGAAAAAGCTATTGGTTAGGCAACTCTATTTAATTGCATATATATTCATTTGGGATCTATGCGTTCAGTTAATTCTAGTAGAACTGCTCTATTTGTTTTAGTGGATTTATTGACAGTAAGACATTTTAATAAAAGGAAACCTGGCAGATATATTTCTATATTTCCTTGCAAAATATTTATGCCCTTAAGATAGCGATGTAAATAACACATTTGAGGTGATTTTATGTGATAAAACATAAAAAATTGTAATAACTGTTATGATCTTGGCACTGATGTCTGACCTGATTACTCATCTCTCTCACCTGCTTATCTCTGTGTGACCAAGTGTAAAATTAAATGTAAAGAGACCTAATTAGTAGTAAAATATTTGTACATTTATTTGCAGAAATATAAAAGCATCATTATTAGTTGTTCTAAAATCTTATGTAAAAATATAATATGTGGCAAAACAGTTGATTGATGGGCTGTATTTAAAACAGGACAAGTATACAATTGGCTGAATTGGGGTTGTGCAAATAGCAATAATAAATATACAGTTGGGAAACACCAATAAAATCAATATGATACGGCCAAACAAAGCCCAAATAAAAACCAAACAAAACATGCAAAGGTTCCCCTAAGTCAATCCAGTTTGACACAGTCCAGAAAGTCTATACAGGCCCAAACAACTAATGTACAGCCTGAACTTTAACCAAGGGAAAAAACAGTGGATGGCGGCTCAGCAGCATCCAAATCATCACTAAAAGATACAAATATTTTACATTCAGTATGACAATCATTTTATTATTAAAATTACTATCTTAACTATTTAACCGAGGTCGGCTTTAGCTTTGCCCTTTGGATTATCCTGCCTTCCTTCGTCTGCTTGGTTCTGATCTCCTGCCTGTTCTCTGACCACCGATGCAGCATCGTCTGAGCCTCTCTGTGCGGCACCCGCCACGTCGCGTTGGCAGCCGACCACTGGAAGCAACCTCACTCTCTGGATTTAGGCTGAACTATAAGAGCAGGTTAGTGACTCCCATGTTTGTTATCATCCACTTCCAGAAAGACGTGGTTACTAACCTGTTGTCTCCACCAGCAGAAGTTCCTGCCTTAGATACCCATGCCGCTCTCTTCAATACACATTTTTGGAGAAATCTAACTGTTTGTCCACCTCAAATACTGGATCCTATTCTTCTGAGCTTGACAGATTACCAAGGCAAATTCCTATTAACTATAATCAATAATTGCAAGTATTTCCACCTTCAGATGAATCAAAGAATTCAAAAGAAGATGGAAAGACAGCGTTACTAGAAAGGTCCACAGATTGGATGGGAGATTCTGTCAGCAGGACAGCTGCATTCTGTTCGATAGAAACAGGAAGACATGGAGGACCTAGAGTGTGAAGAAGAAAAAAAAAACATTTCTTATTTAACATTTAAATCATGTAATTTGAAAAGCATTCTCTAATTGAGCATTTTAATTCTTACTTATGAAAGAGGAATTGTAAATTGTATGTATTAATACATTATTAACCCTTTATAGGGCCCTCAGTGAAATACTTTAAACTTCATGCCAATAGTGGTTTTGGAATCCAGGACGAGACCTTAAAACCTTCGTACCATTCAGAAGATGTGGATATTTGATGGCAAAAATTAATATCAATGTAATAACAAGCATTAGTGCTGATACTGGCACTGACATTTTTTTAGTTTATATACCTAAATATAATTGTTAACTAGACTTATTAACTTTTTAACTTTCAAATTGCTTTTTATCTTTTTTTCTTGACTTGTTAACTTTTATTTTTTAAACTTAATTTACAGTACAGGTAATATATATCATTCAAGGGCTCCCCTCTACTTGGTCACAAATGACAAAATGTGCTTCCGAGTGTGGTTCTGAGCGGGAGGTTTCTTCCCGTTCAAAGTGAGTTTTTCCTCTCCACTGTCTTCTAAGCATGCTTAGTGAGAGGGATTGCTGAAGAGTCAATGAATAGATGCAATTAAACTAAATTTAGATAGATAAAAATCTCAAATCAATCAGACTGGGGGACATGGTAAGCAGATTTTTTATGAGATTACATGATGTAGATTGGAGCTATAGAAATAAACCGAATAGAACTGAATACCAGGTAGCAGTAGCATTATCTTTGAATGGCTGTCATATAGAAGTAGTGCTTCTGTAAAGGTGTAACTGCTGTTGATCTTTGAATTGCTCATTGCTTTGTAGATTTGTTGGTTTAATTCCGGTTTTGTTGTAATTTCTAGATTTATGTTAGTTCTCATGTTTTTCTGTTGTCCCCTATTGCACTCTTGTGTGTGTGTGTGTTCCTTTCCCCTTGGCTTCCCTCGTTGTCTCCTCCTCACACCTGCTCCTTGTCCATTTCGTTAGTCCTCCCTTTGTCTCAGTCAGCTATATATGCTCTCCCTCTGCTCTCACTCATTGTTGGTTCCTTGTCTTTGCTGTCCTCCCCATGCTGTTGTCCTCCTACCTCAAGCCTCTCCCTGGCTCCTAGTGTTTGGTTTCCCCAGATGTCTCCATTGTTCTGGTTTGTTTTTCTTTATTAGTTTGATTTTTGCATTCCTGCCTTTGTTTACTTTTTGATTAAATCCACAAGAAATCACCTCAGCCTCTGCCTCTGGGTCCTAAACCACAACCAACCCTGACAGCTTCTAGACCTCACTGAGGGATGGGGGGACTCCATTAGTAAGGGGTATGCAAGTGATCGAAAACCCTAACTTGCCTTATTAAGGCTAAATTTTATTTTTGGATCCTATTTCTTAATGGAAATTATAAATATCTTTAATAATCATACATTTAAAATGATTATTTAATTCGTTTTTCAACTTGCATTTTTAAATTCTCTTTGAAATGACCCTTTCTTTAGCTTAATTTGCTACATTTACCTTTTTGTGACCCTTCTGCTTCCAGAGCACACTGGAAAGCAGCTTAACCAATCACAGAGGCTCCTCAGATGTAACCAGCTCCCTCATTGGTCACTTCGGTTAACCAACTGTGGCAGTCTGACCAATGAGAGAGAACAGCAAATATTTAGAAGTAGATCCTCTATTCAAATAATTCAACACATTCAAATAATATGTGAGTCCAAACCTTTACTGCATGCCGACACTGTTTTTCTTTTTCACGGAACAGAAAATCTGAGTGTGCTGGAGTTATTTTACAAATAGGAATTCATCCACGCACAACCATCTCTAGGGTTTACAGAGAATGGTCCGAAAAAGAAAAGATCAGTCCAGTGGCTTAGCAGTTCTGCAATGGCGGAAATGCGCTCTTGTTGATGCCAGAGGTCAGAGGAGAATGGCCGACTGGTTGGAGCTGATAGAAGGGCAACAGTGACTCAAATAACCACCCGCTACAAGGTTGGAAGGTGGGCAGAAGAGCATCTCTGAACGCACGAGTACGGTCCGAACTTTGAGGCAGATGGGCTACAGCAGCAGAAGACCACACCGGTGCCACTCAGCCTTTCAGCTAAGAACAGGAAACTGAGGGCTACAATTTGCACAAGCTCATGGAAGTTGGACAATAGAGGATTGGAAAAAGCGTTGCCTGGTCTGATGAGTCTTCGATTTCTGCCTCGACATTAGGATGGTAGGGTCAGAAATTTGGAGCCTACAACATGAAAGCATGGATCCATCCTGCCTTGTATCAGCGGTTCAGGCTGGTGGTGGTGGTGTGTCATGCATGGTGTGGGGAATATTTTCTTGGCACTCTTTGGGCCCTTGGTACCAATTGAGCATGCGTTGCAACGCCACAGCCTACCTGAGTATTGTTGCTGACCATGTCCATCCCCTTTATGACCACAATGTACCCAACTTCTGATGGCTACTTTCAGCAGGATAATACGCCATGTCATAAAGCTGGAATCATCTCAGACTGGTTTCTTGAACATGACAATGAGTTCACTGTACTCAAATGGCCTCCACGGTCACCAGATGTCAATCCAATAGAGCATCTTTGGGATGTGGTGCAAACGGAAGATTAGCATCATGGATGTGCGGCCGACAAATCTGCGGCAATTGTGTGATGCCATCATGTCAATATGGACCAAACTCCCTGAGGAATGCTTCCAGCATCTTGTTGAATCTATGCCACCAGGAATTGAGGCAGTTCTGAAGGCAAAAGGGGGTCCAACCGTTACTAGCATGGGGTACCTAATAAAGTGGCCGATGAGTGTATATATATATATATATAAATATATATGTAGAAATGTTTGTTACTGGAGCGTGTAACAAAGTAATTTCCCTCTGGGATTATTAAAAGTATTTCTGATTCTGATTGTTATCTTTGTAGTCTTAGGCAGAAATAGACTGTCTATAGCTTGTTTTGGGGAGAATGCACAGGAAATAACAAAATACACAATGATGGCAACAATAACTAAAATCTGACTGTGATTCACCACAAACTGAAAAGATTTAAAACGAATCATCAAAAATGTCTGCTACTCTTGGTCCCTGAGCATCAGAGCCTAAACCCTGCAGTGCTCCCTGGGTGCCGCACAATGACAGCCCACAGATCCCCAAGGGGATGGGTTACATGTAGAGAGTTCATTTCATTGCTCTGAAATTGTGACAGTGTAATGGCAATAAAAAAACAAAGTGCTTTGCAGATGACTGTTTTTTCAGGCAGGTTTATTCAAAGTATAAGCTGATACGAAGTGAAATGTACCTGCTGTCTTTACAGCATGATCTATAAGCAACCATTGGTTCACTCTGCCTTTAGCTGCACAATGGCCACAGATCACAAATTTGATAAATGCTGTTAAATCTAAAGAGTAAATTTACAAGGTAAAAAACACACCAACAACTAATCCACAAGCTAATCAAACCTGGAGAGCTGCATTTTTTTTTAGATTACTGCTACTGTAGATAAGGTCAATGTATTCATGTTCCTCTTTGTGATAAATATGTTTATAAACATGTCTCTACTGATATTTTTGAACATGCATATCATTTCACATCCTTCAACTACAGCTTAAACGGATTCATGTTTGCAACTGAATCAAAGGGAACCCAGATTATTTCTGCAACACGATGATAATTTTTTTTTTGATATGTAACAGACACAAAGAGAATTTTAAGTCAGGACCTCCACTGGAAGCCCAATAGGTTTCCTCTTTTTACTTCTACACTTAAAAATCAGGAAGGAAAATAATCCTACTCTGCTGCTTGGACCAGATATTAGCACAAAAGAGAACTAATTAACAGAGTTGCTGAAAGTATATGAGCACTGACTGTAAATTTCACAAAATAATATGTAAGAACCTCTGATATGCAGTAATTTACTGGTCATTGCCATCATGACTTTATCAGTCAACTAAATTGACTACGCCTTTTAAAAACCTCTATAAAAACAGTGTTGATAAAATAAATTCATAAGCTTCTATACATAGACAGAATGCATTTCTAACGTCCATCCCGTGTGACGAGACTTGTATGACAATATCATACTATTTAGGATTGAAAAGTGTATTTTTCTGCATACTTAAAATGTGTATTTATTCTGCAACATTGCATTTACAAAAGTACACAACAGATTTCAGGTGATTTATTATAGAATAAAGGTATAAGTTGAAAAGGAGATAAATAATTCACCAGAGATCACTTTAAAAGATCTATGACATAAGAAACCTACAAATAATTTTTTGGGGGGGGAAAAAAACAACCTTCTAATCTGCAATTATCTCTGAGATCTAAATGCTACTCAGGCATAACTCAAACAAAGGAACTTGAAAAATAACACATGTCAGATAAACATAACCTTCAGGTTTTTGAGATGGACTATGGACCTGTGCAGGGTGTACCCTGCCTCTCGCCTGTAGACAAATGAATATAATCACTAGCACCCCTTGCAACCCCAAGTAGGATTAAGCATGATAGAAATTGGATGGATGGTGGAAACTTCAGGTTTGTCTGGAATTAAAGAAGATTAAAATGTAAAAAAGCGACAAATATTAACTGTTAGCTATGGTGCAGGACATTTAATGCAGAGGGCCTGTGTTTTTTATTTCATTGTCACTGTGAAACAATAATCAAAGTTTAATGTGGCACTGACATCTCTACAGGTCTCCATGAAAACAACACATATTTTATACATTTTTATGTCAGTCTGCACGAGACTTTACTTAATTCATTAAAATCTGTCTTAAAATAATTGCATTAGCTAGAATAGGTTCTAAAAAAACATTATGTGAGCATATAATTATTTAAAAAATGTTTTATTGTCTTTTAAATCTCTAAGTTGATGTATCTAATAATCAAAGTTGGTAAAATACTGTTCTAAAAACGTAGTTGCAATGTGCAATGCAGCGCAGAACCGGAGGTCAATAGCTCTCAGAAAGGGGTTTTAGCCAAGGGTAGCTTCATTCCGCAGTACAGTAGCATGCAAATTCTCATAAAGAATGGAAATAAGGCAATTACCATTGAAAAAGCCACATTTGTGTCCATCGCGATTAATAGAATATCCTGCAAATGAGTCTACTAGAGCTCTGATTGGGTTTGAGGGGTCAGGATGCAATGCAAATGCAAAAACAGATTAACTACAAGAAAAACAAAATTATCTTGGTTAATTCTGTTATGCAGGCTGACCATGTAGTCTAGATAAAACTTTTTCTTTTTACCCTGTGGACAGTTCTTTTATTGAAGAAAAGAACAGCCACATGCTATGAAGATGAAATCATGTGTGAAAGACTGGTTTGGTCACCTGCGGTAAGAATATATACTTTTTTTTTAATGTGTTGGTCTAAAGAAAAGTCCTAATAAATAAAAGTTTAGTTTTAACACAAGAAAAACACATTACAAAACTTAAGGCACGATTGCCTAAAGAAACATAAATATTTTTTTATAATCAGCTCACTTTTTTCCAGTACAAAGTACACAATGAACAGCACACAAACAGGGTACTTAAAGGCGGACCAACAGTACTAACAGGAAAAACCTGTCACAAACCAAGCATGGTCAATGTATCACTCAAAGATCTTTGCAGCAGGCTAGGAAACCCAGGCTTGGATAAAGGCAACCAAGCACTGAATCTGTTATTTATCACCATAAACATTAAGCATTGATGGCAGACCAGGAAGAGGGAAAGGGAGGGAGAGCTGGAGTGGTCATGTTCAGAGGAAGCCCACATCTCAGTCGGAGTGATTGATGGGGATGAGGAATGGGCCCTGTCATGATGCAATTACACAAGTGTGACAGTGTGTGTTTGAAGGACAGAGCTGCAGAGCAGAGGACTGGGAGGATGAAGTGATTCATGCTAAAGGGAAAGATGGCAAAACAAATGATGTTACGGTCTTGACCTTGTAGCTGCGACAAGATATCATCTCTCTTGTTAATTTTAAATGATTCTCTGGCTTGGAGCCTTTTTATACAGCAGACAGTCAGTAATGGTCGTGACCATGTGAGTTACTGCTGGAAGGGGTACAGCTTTTTTTTCCCCTGACACGCCACCAAATGGTGTTTGGCTTGTATTCTTATGAAGTGCTGTCTTAATATTTGCAGATATCAATGTTAAGCACTGGGATACTGGGAATGCTTATAGGGTGAGTTGCTGCTGTAAGCTACCCATATAAAAATGTAATTTATGAACACTGCAGTATGGATTGGAAGATAGAAATGCAATACTTGTTTGACTTTTTTGGATAATTATAAATGATCTCCCTGATGTCACAAAATTCTTTGACTTTATTTTATTTTAATTTAAAAATGTATTTCTATATATTTTGTACCATTTTATTTAGATGTCGGTTATATTTAAATTTATTTTGCTTTGCAAAGGCATTCATACACATTCAACTTCAATATAAGCATTTTAAACAGAGCAAACATGTTTACAAGCTTCTCTGGTCAGACAAGACCAAAAGTTTTCGCCAACATACAAAATATTATGCTGGAAAAAAAACATAATCTGTCTCTATTCCGTGTTGAAAATAAATTGGTCGCCATGGTGCAATTGGTTTGCTAGTGCTGTAATGCCAAAAAAAAAAAATGTGTTGTTTGCTGAAGGTATGCAATTTCAACTGAAATGTAAACATTTTCTTTCTGTGTTTAATTTTATTTTTTTACTTTTGAGATATGTCAGGTTCTGTTGATATTCAAACGTTACAAAGTTAAATGTTGACATTAAAGTAAGCCAAAATAAACTGTCTTAAAATATCTCTTTGTTATAAAAGTTATATATAAAAGTTATTTATAAAAAAAACTATTAATAAGGCCAAAAAACTATATGCTAAGACCATATAATAAGGCCATAAAACTATATACTATATGTTTATGCTTAAACCTTTACAGTAGATACCCTTTCATATAAGACAGAAAGAAAATTGTTGCCAGAACTTCAGGATTTCAAGCTCTATACCCAAACCACTAGGCTGCCACTCCCCTCCTAAGTTGTTACATTTATGCTTAATTTTGCAGTTTCTGTCTTAGTCAGTTAAATAACATGCTTCTGCCTCCAGAAGCAGTATTACATCCTATCCAATCTTCAGTTGCTTTTACTCCATTCGTCTATAAGGTTCCCCAGATTAAAAGTAATCCAACATATTCGTAATAAAAACAGTCCAAGATGAGAAAATCGCCACATAGAGTCAGTTTTTACCATCAGAAAAGTTCTATCTTTGTAGCTAATGCATCCGTCTTGCTAATTAGATAAAGATAAATCTGGGTATGTTGGGTATGTTTTTTTTTCCTCACCTTCCAGCCTACAAAACACAATTGTCCCCACCCTCCCCGTTTTGAGATTTGACACCAGGAAAGCCCTTGAAGCATCAAAGATCTCCCTCTCAGCTGCCGTTTTCACGCGTACTTCCTCTCATATTATTCTTCATAAAGTCCAGCTGCTATCGGTTATTGACACGCAATGCTTGGCTCTCTAGCCAATGAAATTACCTTTAAAACAAGACTTAACATGGTTATTTGGAATAATACAGCCCAGATATATAGCCATGCATAAAGGCACAGAGGCCTGTCACACCTTGACAATTTAGCCAGTGTGTGCCTGGCATACGAAAAATCTTTAAAAAAAATTCTGGCATATATTGGATAAGTTATGGGTATGTTTTTAATAAGTAATGAGCACGCTGAAACATAGGAGGATAAACCAGAATTCGTACTTTGGGGCAAAATCCAGGGTCAGGCAGAACAGGCAGGCAGCTAGGTCAAACAGGGATCAGGCGGGTTCAGAAACAGGGATACATCAGGTCAGGCAAACAGGCAGGAAGTCAGGTATCAGAATGCTGGAATAGATATCACCAATGGCTTGAAATTGTCTGGCACTGATGTTTGGTCCAAAGGCTGGTTATATACTGATAGGTGCAGGTGGATCAGATGAGTATGCATGCTTTTAAGCCTATTCAATGCAAATACCTATATGCACAAGTAAAGGCTTGGGGTTTTTAAATCAAATATGATGTAATAGTTTTATTCTAAACTGAGTTACATGTCAGAAATGCATTATCTACAGGAGCCCTATTAAAATGTTACTTGTTAGGTTTCAAATATTTCCAACATTTTGTCAACTTGTTTACAACCTTTTAATGAACACTGGCCAAAGAGACAGCTGGACCTGCTGACTGAAGGAGCCCACTCAGCAATTATGCTTGGATAACACAGTTGCTAGGGACCTCTAAATGAGTGTGGTACTTTGACACTGTTACAGATTTTTCAGTAGATTTATTAGTTTACCCGGCTTAAATCTTCTGAGCAATACCTCAGTTTTATACTTTCTCTTTTATGTGACACATAGACACTATCAACTCCCTGTCCTCGATTTTTCTTTATTTTCCTCCAAGTTTCAGAGTTTTTGTCTTAATAAGCAGCATTCATCTCAGGAGCAGCATCTCTATGTTGCTTCAGTCAAATTGATCTTTGTCAGGAGACAAATGATGTAAGATAAATGGATATTGAGTGTGATAAAGATCCACACCCCAGCTTTAATTAACTTTGAAAGTGCTGTAATATTTCACTGCATATTAACACCCGTCACTGGTGTCGGATCAGTGACACTGAGGATTATATAAATTGCCTAACACATGAGGGAAACAGCAATTTGATTAAGTATTGAGTTTAAATCTGTGTTCCTATACATTGTTTGGAAGCAATGGGAAAAAGACCCTTTTGTAGCTTATATGTTTATCTTAATTGCAACTTTTATGTTTTTTTATCCACAATAATTATTTCTAAGTCATGACAGAAGACATCCTCATTGATTAAGATCATTATATTGTTTTGATAAAAAAATGATGCCATAAAAAAATAAATTATCACCCTCCTTTTTGCTATTGTTCAAATGTGTGGTACTAAAACATATTAATGTTAGTACATGTAACATAAATTAACAAGAAAGACTGTTAAAATATAAGTGTCAGTTTCTAGCATTCAGAATTTTGAGGTAAGTGAAGCATCTTGGCAGATATAGTGCAATTAAAAGTTATAGGTCGCTGTGTTGCTGCTGCATCCATTCAGTGCCTGGAAGGCACAATGTCAGGAAATGTATTGTTCTTAATGATTTATTGACTTTGTAGACTTATATTTATTTGCACATACACAAAATGTTAATAGTAATATATAGTTAAAAGCAACTCTGCAGGAATAGTTAAACACTCTCAAGGGTCTTATAAGACAACTCTCCCAAGACATAAGACTTTACAACAGCACAAAAATACAAGCCAGTGTATCGAATGTACAAAATATACAAATCATGTATTTTAGTTGTTTGTTTTTGTTTTTTTTTTTAACATGAATTGTAGTTGTGGACTGTAGTTGTTTTTGTGGTAGTAGTGTGTTCCACATAGCAGACCCTAAGATTTGTTTAATTAACTGTGTGAAATGCCTTTGATAAATCTAAAAATAGACCAAGAGTATTTTTTAATAATCTAAATCTGTTACAACCTTATCGAAAAACTGTAGAAATGCCATTTCTTTAGACTTTTTTTAAAAATCTCTGAATCCACACTGATGCTTATACAGATAAAGGTATCAGACAGACGTTTTGAAATGTGTCTTATGACAAATTTTTAGTAGAGAACACAGGTAACGCATGAGTTGGCCAATAGTTATTAAAGGCACACAGCAGACTTTGTGACCTAAAGAGTTCATGCATATGACTTATTTTAAATGATTCCTCAGTCCAATATACAGCTAAATGCTACAAGCAGGGCTCCCATCTTCAAATACCAACTATGTAAGTTGAGAGATGACGGACCATCTGTCCAGGTCATGTGACCTGGAATAACGTATTGCTTTATGGCCACAGGCTCTAATACAGTCATGGAGCTAATTCTTTTGCTCTACTATTTTTCCACTAGACTGCTGGTCATGGTTCAAACCTTCTGAGGAGGCTAAATGAAGTGGATCATGCCTGAGGAAAAACAAGAGTCGATCAATGTAAGGAGTTTATTCATTGATGCAGACTGAAATAAGAAGTCGGATTTAAAACTGATTGTCTTTTCTCAACTTGATTATTAGACTGGTGAGTTAACACTTTGCTCCTAGTATATATCTTTGTTATTATTTTCGATGTTGTCAGGGTGCTGCGGCAGTTTCTGTGCTGGCACAGTCTTGATTTTCTGACATTAACCATTTAACCATTGTTGTTCGGCTCCGAATCCCACTTCGGAGCACCTTTCGTGAGTCACAGGTCTCTGCTGAGACGATCACCCTCTGGTCCGCTGCGCAGCCTTTCAGAGATTTAAGCCGTCACTCCATTGCTCAGTCAGCATGATGCCCAGCTGACTGTCACCTGCTGCCACCCCACTAAGTCATTGGCCGAGTCCTTCATAACTCTCTACCAACCAGCCTCCTCCCACTCGGCAGCTAGCTTCCCCGCTGTAAGCTCCTGCATTTTACACCTACAGAGCTCTAAAGCCCTGCTCACTCTCCTCAGTGTATCATTTATGTCTCACGTGGTAAGCCTTTTAGTGCTGTCATTCTCATCGTACTATATTCCCATGAACTCTCACTGTCTGTTGCAGTGTGCCTCACACTCCCTTCGTTTCCAGATGCCCTGAAGAGACTCTGCGTGTCATCCTTGTTTTTGTTTCTTATAAACAATCCTAAATCTGCCCTACCTGTGTCCTTGGAATTTTCTGCATGTGGGTCAGAAAAGAAGAAAAATACAGGCAGTTACTGATCTAGCACCCCTAGTGGCCAAAAGTTACAAAGTGTACCTTTAAGTAAACGGGTAACACATGAATTGGCCAATAGTTATTAAGTAAGCTGTCATCTCCGGATTTGAACAAAGGTGTTCTTAGCTAAGTTTAAATCAATGGGTGCAATTTCAGTGTTAAGAGATAAAGAGAGTAGGTGTGTGGGACTCAATAATGACGAAAGCTACTTTCTTTGCAAGACTGACAATTATCTCATCGTGGCCTTCTTTTGGAGTTGGAGAGTCAAACACACCTAAAAAAGAATAGTCATGATTATCATTAATTGAAACTGATTTATCTGACAAGACAACATTTTAGTTAATGGGGGGCCAATATTCCTTAAAAAAAAATATTAAAAAGTTTGAGCTTGAAAAACAAGTAATGTAAGGTGAGAAATAGCTTTCCTCTGTACTATAGTTGGAAGAATAATAAGTTTCATTTGTTGCTACTGGTTCAAAAAACCTGATCAGTTATACAGTTCTTGAAATGCTTTCAGTAGCTCGTTGAATAGATCAGAAGATTATCTATTCAATGATTAACATCAGTTAATCAATTTAGATTTTTTGAAGATAACATCAACTTAGTAGAGTTAGCTAGTTAACTTATTAAAACAATAACAGTAATAACATGACTTTTTAGCAGGAGTGGTGGCTGGTGGGTGGTGTTTTCTCAGGGGTGCTATAAATTCAAAATAGACGTATACATAAAAAAAAAACCAATCAAACGTTTACTAAGTTTATCAAACCAGTATATTTATATAGCAGATACTTAGTTAGGAAAAACGATAAAAACACTTTATAAAACAAAACATAATTTCATGTACAGGTTTAGTTTTTTACATAAATCTTGCCATTGGTCCAATATGGTGTCACACACCTAAAAAAATAATGTACCAGTTTAGTAATAGAGAAGCTATTAGTCAGATTCAGATTTTTTTTTCAATATATAAAAAAATATTTTCTGAGAATGTGTTTATTTAACACCTAGAAAAGTACACTATATTATATTATTTTTACATGTGAGTCCCAAATTTTTACCTTCCCTAAAAAAGGGCTTTAAATCAGTCCTACCTGTCTTTGTCCATGTTGGATCAGATCCTGACATATGAAAAAGGATACAGGCAGTCTATGCAATAGAATAAAGGGTTAAGGCTGATTTATACTCAAAGCTCAGTGTCACCATGTCGCGGATTAGCATGAATGCCACCGGCCCCTCCGCGAACCACGAACACTGTTGCACCTCTCGAAATTGGCGGTGACCGCCCAGACAGTGCCACAGACAGGAGGCCTCCGATTAGTCAAATCTACATCCGCTTTACACTATGCGTATTTCCTGTTTGGTAGGTCACCCGCTTGTTTTGTTTGTATGACCGCCACTTATGGAAAACGACTCGGGAATATGAACCAGCTTGAAGAGCGAGGTACACGAGTACGCTGGGACCCTTTTGCCACCTGGATCCCCACTCTTTTTCACCCTAATGTCCCTCCGCTGTCACACAAAGTTGCCCCTTGCGTTTTTCCACTTCCTTACCGCCTCAGCTGTATCTAGACCCACAGCTAGTTCGTGATTGTCCCTCTTGGGTTGTGGCATAGAATAACATTGCTCAGACCACGCTTCAAAATTGGGCATACATCAAAAATATCTATGTCATACCTGGGACAAGTTCACTCCCTACACACTGCCCTTAAGCCTCACTCCATGCAGTTAGCTAAGCCTTGTAGCTAAACCAAGTCCTGGAAAAGGAAATTTCTTGCACCATTTCTCTCTTTCTCTCTCTCCAATGCTTCTCTAATTCCCGCGACTCGACCTGTCAGTCACCCTCAAAATGTGTGGCTCCCACTGTGGCGGGAGGTCGTGAGCAAATACACTACCTGTCACCTCAGGTCTTCTATCCCTTTCTATTGCAGAGGACCTACTGCGCATGTACACCTTTTAACAAGAGTCAATGGGCGAAGATTCTTGCGCCCTAGGGCGGAAATACAACATCAATCCAACGAGAAATGATATCTTGCACATCTAAAAAATATATATCAATTTAACTTGAAATCTTTTACATATTAATTTAAAATTGATTAACAAATATTTATATCTTTTTTTGTCTCAATCAGGGTCATTGGGTGGGTGGGGTGGCGCCCTAGTGCCCTCTATTGGCCAGCCGCCACTGACTTTTTGCTGTGCATTTTTGGTATTTGCTTGAAAAAGGTACAGTCAGTATAGTTTCACATGAGCCTTTTTGTTCATAAATCAGAGTAAAGTCCTGCATGCACTGAAATCTATACCCAGCATATGACAGGCCATCAACTAGTCCATATTATTTTAAGACAGCAGTCTTTTATCCGTGGACAGTTATTGCTCCCCTGTATGGCTCAATAGATTTAGCCATTAATATCCAACAGTCTTTTTACTTTCATTATTAACCTCCAGGCCAGAACATTTTGTGGATGATACATACAAAGAAAAGAAAGCTCATCAACCATGTTAAGCCTGAGCGAGGAAACTCAATAGTTAGCCTCTGAAATGAAAAGCAGTTTGATAAGGGAAATGACGGTGATTTTTTTTCTTTCTTTTCCTCCTCAATCCTTTATTGTGAATAGTTTCCATGAAAAGCCTTTTGCGTGTCAGGAGTGATTCTGTTTTCATAGAGGGTTCTAATCCCAGCTCTTCATGCTGTCAGGTCCACTGCCTCTCATTGTGCTTCCTGCCTATCTGATTATCTACAGCATTACAAGTGGCCAGAAGCACAGCACCTCATTGTTAGGAGTGAAACACATTCTGGCCAGATAGGAGTTTTGCTGAACCACGACTATGAACTACTTTGAATGAGCAAACCATAAAGTCCACAGAGGACTGTAATGACATTCATAACCTCAGTGTCCCCAGCAGCAGCCAATGATCAGTTATTTCCCTTTTGGCCATCTCTATTTTCCTGCTTTGAATTCTTTCAGAGCAGTTCGTTTATAGATAATTGTACTTAACCCTGAAATATGTACAATGATTTTGCTCCACTTAATCATGCAATCGTTTATGCTATTAACGATGTAACTACTAATTCTGCGTTTCTGGAGATGTCTCCCTATTAAGGTCTTTAATCTACATAAGAGAAAGAATAACAAAAATAACACATTGTCTCTTGTATACATATATACAAGAGACACAGTCCAGTTTTTAACTTGTTATCTTGCAATAAATAATAAACCTACTCCTCTTTGCTTTTTCACTAAAATGTCAGCTCAAACATATGGAAGACAATTATTCAGTTGAAGGTCCTAGCAAAAAAAGATGGGTGGTACTGAGAACTTTATTTTAAAAAGTTAGGGGGAAGAAAATAAATACACTAGAAAAAAAGTTCATTTTTTTAACCAGTGTTAAGCCAGAAAAAAAACATCAGAATATTTTTAGCTAGGGTAAGAAGAAAGACTAACCAACACCTCTAACTTATACTGTGGTAGGCTTCCAGTGGGAGAGGGGAGGCGTATCCTCTGGACGCTTTAAAAGTCCATCAAAAAACATAAAATGTATAAATATAAATATATCTTTTTTTTTTTTTTTTTTTTTTTTTTGACTCGCAAATTGGATAGGGAGAGGATATAGATCTGACCTAGAAAGACCCAAGACTGGGATTGGAACCAAGGACCTTGTGCCTTTAGGGTAAGTAGGATTCTGATAGTATTATAGTTGTGATTCAGTACTTGCTCCTCAAACTACTTAATCAAAATACTGGAAACTATTTAGAACATAAGATAATTCATACCTGATGGGCTTAGCAGTTAAGATAGTCAGGGTAATAATTATTTATTTTATATTTACTCAGATTTCTCCTGTTTGGATTTGGAGGAACCCTGATGTATCTTCAATTACAGAGGATGTCGGCAGCAATTTGGGCATTGATCGGGCTGCCGGCAGCGGTTGACGCCTTCACAAAGGCTGTGAACGAGCAGGACCATGAGCTGAGCTGTATGCTGGGTGTGATTGAATGCAGGCTAGCTGCAGTGGTTGAACTCAAAAGTGAAATGGCATAACATCTTCGATGGGCCCGCTCGCTTCAAGGCAGAAAAGCCCAACACATTTGGAATGTGTTGGGCTTTTCAGAATATCCAGAATAACACAATGTGTTATTCCGACCTACCTCCTCTATCTAATCTCCCCCTGGATGTTATGGCGAAAGGGCACAGAAGTACAGCTCCCCCCTTCCCCTACCCGCAAAAACATCTGTGGATGCGCTCAGTGACTGTTGATAAACTTCCATCTTATCAAGTAGATTGCCTGTGTTCAGCGTTCATGGACAAATTGAATGCACTCATCATACACAAACAATAATATGTCTCAAATGTCAGAATGACTTCATGTGATTAAGCCCATGTGACCCCTATGCTGATATGTCTGTCTTGTGTTACATGTGCTTTCTTGTGCAGAGGTTTTTTTGATATCGCAAATGTTATCCTTTTAAGGATAAAGTGTGAAATATGTTTTTTTTCCCCCTCTCTTCCCCAATGTGGCTCCTATATTTCCACAGACATAGAAGGCAGCGCTTTAGGTAACCGCCTGGGACCTGGGAAGCCAGGTAACCGGTTGGAACCTGGCAAGCGATAAGAATGCGCCATTCTGCCGAATGCCAGCGTTCTGTGGCACACATGGCCTCAGTTAATCTGTCCCCCCTCTCAGCCCCCCCCACCCGAATGTATGTGACGTATTGTGATGAACAGTTGTACTGAAACTAAAATTTTGATTGCATTGTATAATGTAGTTGACAATAAAGAAATTTGATTTATTGATTGATTTTGATTGATTTTATGTCCCTGACAAAGTTTACAACAGCACAAAGAGAAAGGAAAGTATATCCAATGTATAAAATATACAAATCTTGTTTTTTAGTTGTTTTTTAGTTGTTGTTTTTTTTTTAACATGAATTGTAGTTGTTGGCTGTAGAACTGCTAGTTGTGTTTTCCACAAACGGACCTTAAGATTTGTTTAATTAACTTAATTAATTATTAAAATATCATTTATAAAAATATTATAAATTAAAATAATTCAAACAATGGGCCTGTCAATGGGCTCAAAGTCACAAAACCACACAAATAACAAGCAACAAATAAACTGATCTCCCATAATGAGACAAAGGGGGATTTGAATAGTGGCTAATTTTGACAAATTTTTGAGAACAGTGTAATTGTCTTAAATACATTAGAAATAAAAGAGTTGTCAGGGTTCCCTCTTATGTGTGTTATGAGTGCGAGTGATGCATCGTCTCTTCAGAGGATCTTGGCGGGGTACCTGGGCTGCCTTCACAGGTGGAGCTTGTCAGCTTCATCAGAGTGCTGGGATTAAAAGTGCAGCAGAGCCTTCACTCAGTGCTGGATGATTAACAGTTACAGGTAGTTTTTCTGGCCATCTCTTGTTGAATCCTTTTCAAGTTTGATTATCTCCAGTGAACTCGCCTTAGTTGCTCAAACCCTGTCCTTGTTGTCTCCAGGTTTTTCTCACGCTTAATTTTTTTGAGGATTCAGTTCACCGACTCACCTTCCAGTGGATTAACCAGCTAGGTACCTGCCTGCCCGCTCCACCTGCAATCAGTTCCAACCCGGCTCCATCAGAACTCTGTAATCTCGCTCTATCAGAGGTAAACCATCAACCTCCCCACACGGGACCCAGACCATCTTCCCTCCATGGCCCGTTCAAGGTTTTTCTGAAGTAAGCTCTGATTCTTCTAATTCCCTATCACAGGTTTCTGACCACAACTAATTCTCGTCACATTCCAGATGCCACAGTTCACCGAACCACCTCACACTCCAGAAGGATCTTATACTGTCTGTTTTTTCATTGTTTGGTCAATAAATCATTTTCCCTATTTTAACTGAGTTGATTCTGCATGTGGGTCAGAAGATTAAACCCGAACATGACAAGAGTAGCACTGTAAATGTCTCACAGGGTATGATGATGGTAGGGGAGGTTAAAAAAAATCACAAAACTCGGTGAAGGAGAGCTACAGCAAAGAGTAGCATTATGAAGTCACAGCAGCTGTTATAACCGCTGTTATAACTTAGATATTACCTACATGGCTTGCCAGTAAAAGGCCGCTTTTGGACTCAAATATAAATGGGTGTAAATGGAAAGTTTCTCCTGGTAAATGTGTGCTGTGCTCAAATAACATTAAGCATCATCCTTTCAGGAACAATTAAGGTGGTTGTGTTGCATAAACACATTTAATGTGTACTGTGAAGTAAAGTGAAGGAGCTGTGATGCTCTGGTCAACTGCACCTTGTGAGATTTCATAAATTATGTTTACATTTAAGAAAACCATGTTGGCTCTAGAAAATCTAAAATTATCTGTCATTTCATCTGTCATAAGACATATACTCAACATTCCTACACAGTAATTAACATTAACACACAAAGATTCATTCAGATGTGAAGCTATACAAGCTCCATATGTTTTGCAACTTTTTGAAAATTCATTTTTTTGTTTTCTATTTCCATTGAAAATATTTTCTTACAGAAGTGACTTTCATAGAATAAATGTCATCCACCTTAGGTTGGAGTGTTGTTATGCCAGAGTTAATTACCTCCGAAAAGAAAGTTAAGACTGAAGGCAATGTCATGTACTGAGCAGCTATTTGTTCATAAGACCAAGTGTTTCATTTCACGGTTCATAGCAAACTGATTCCATGTGACTAAAATCATAACATGCAGAAACGTATTAAAGTAGGACTAATTGAGGTCGACCCACTGGCTGCCACCTTGCAAGGCTGTCGGAAGTTAAATGCATTACAAATTATTTTAGTGCTGACTGGAACCAATTCTGCACTCAACACATTATTGCTACTAGCATGAGGATTTATATATTTTCTAGTATGGTGTAAAGCTAACAAATAAAAATGTTTTGCATAAAAATATATCCCTCCAAGGTTAAATCTAACTTTTATAAAAGATTTCTAAGAGAGATGAAGATAGATTTTTTTTTCCATCATAACAGCTGTGTTTGTAGCCTGATCAGTGCACACCAGCTTCTGCATCAATGGCAGCCATGTCATTACTCTGCAATCAGCGCAATCTCTGTACAAGCCTCTTATCAGGCTGCGAGCACTGGCAGGGTCTGCAGCACAATCACATCCACCTTCTGAATGAGCAAACCCAGACAGGGACCAACGGTTTTAATTTGATTGGGCAAATAGAGAATTAATGGGAGCTCAATGGGAGTGAGTCTAGTTTGAAAAGTGTAAACATTAAAATAAAAAATAGGAACCTCCTGCAATCTAAATCATGAAGGATGCCCATCTCTGTTAAAGCCTCTCATTAAAGCATTTAATCATGAAATATTGCTCCTCAGTCTCCCAGCAAGACCTGCTTTATTAGAGTAAAAGTGGCTCCATTGTGTATTTGTTACCAAAAATTGCATTTTTCAAAGTTTTGCCAAAGGACAATATCCCTGTTATATCCCTTGGTTATTCAATTTCAGACTGTGCTTGATTGCCAGGAACATTATGTTTGTGCAATTTTGGCATAAATGTTTTAATTTATTTAATTTTTTTTCATATTGATGTGACAGCTTGACAGATACCAGCAACTAACTGTAGCTCTGCTTTCAATATACAGTTATTTTTTCAAACTATTTGCAGCTCTCTTTTGTTTTATCTTAACATGTGTGCAACCCAGCACAACAACTTAATTTGGGAATCTTGTATCAAAACATAAAAACATATTCCATCTGATCTAAATGTTCTTTTTTGATGTGTATATGTTACATGCAATATTGTAGAATACCTCCTAGATGTAGCTTATTCTTCTTTGGCCCGGGAAGGTTGAGGAGATGTGTGTATTATCCTTTTAATTAAAAATACACACATTCAATGTTGCAGAAAATAGCAACTTTGGTCAGATTTATAGCATCTCCTACTGCATACAAGAACATACTACTGATCGGAGATCTGAGCCCAACACTTATCATCTGTGTCATGGTCCAAACATGTCTCTGTTCTTTGCAGTGCCAAATTGGGACACCTCAGTCTGGAAAGGTTGCAGATGCCATGGCAAGAAAAGTGGCAACAGGCATACAGGTAAATGTCAGAAAAATTACAAATATGGGCACTTTATTGTAAAGAAAATGTATGGAGCTATTTTTATGGCCCAAATCTAAGGACAACACATTTGCTTCTTTATCAGCTACTGTGCTTCTCTAATCCAATCAAAACATGAAGTAATATGCTTATGGCCTTTCTATCAAAAATAAAGAATGCATTGGTTTCTGATCGCTGGAATACTGACTGAAGAGATAAGGCACTAGGATTAACTTAACCGTTCTGGAGCAGGCTAGCTGCACAGAACAAATCACCATGGTAACATGTATTATTGTTTTGGTGAAACAGAATCAAGGCTTAATTTAACCAGGATATCCAGAGAATCCTGTCTTAAACCCTTATCATGGTTTTTTGAATTAGAACACTGGGGTCTCATTTATAAAGTTTGGATACACACTAGTGGGGGGAAATCGGATACACAGACTTTCACGCAAAGATTGGGATTAATAGGAAACAAACTTGGTGTGGAAAAGCACGGTCTCTCCATCAACTCTCACCCTTGTATGTGTGTACACACAATTTCAGGAAATACTTATTTGGCTTATAATCCGGCTGCACGTGGCACAGTTTGTAGGACTGTAGGACTGTTGCCTTGCAGCAAGAAGATTCCCAGGTTTGATTCTGGGCCCAGGATCTTTCTGCATGGAGTTTGTATGTTCTTCCCATGTATGTGTGGGTTCTCTCCGGGTTCTATGGCTGATCCCACACAGTCCAAAAGCATGACTGTTACAGAATGTTAACTGGCATCTCTAAATTGCCCTTAGTTGTGAGTGTGTGTGTGCATTTTGTACGTCTGTGTGTCTCTGGCGACCTATCCAAGGTGTACCCCGCCTCTCGCCCAGAGAGTGCCAGTGATAGGCACAAGCCCTACTGTGCTCCTGATGGAATAAGCGGGAGAAGATGGATTGATGGCTTTTCACCCCACATACCAACACCTCGGTTAAATTACATTTCATTTTGCTCTCTTGGTTGCAGTTGCCAATGGTAACCATTAAATAACATTGATAAGCTGGCTCATTTAAATACACAATGCCATTCATGGGGCACCTTTCATTGACCATTTATGGTTTACTGTGAGCATGGAGTAGAGCCTTGGATGCATCTTTAAGGCAAAACTGTTATTTATAAATGGAAAAATTATACAGCACTTTTCAAGTTAGGAGACTTAATTGAACTGCTTTACACTACATGCAGTCACAGTGATGGTGTCTAGTTAGATTGTAGCCACCCCTCCTAGGGCCCCATGTCTTAAGAGACCCTTTTATGCATATTTTTAGGTGTTTCCCAGAAGCCACTCACTTGATTTAAATGACAGGGTGATTAGCAGCTCCTGATGGTTTACAAGGGAGGTAATGAAATCATTTAAATCAGGTTTGTTAGAAGACAGATCTCATCGTCATTTTGCTGTAACTACAGTTTTCTTCACCTTCTCATCAACCCTGACTGGCTTCCCTTTCCCTGCTGTGTGAAAGCTGTCCAAATTGGAATGCTACAGATTCACCAGCTTGTTTCACAGAGTAGAAAGTTTTTTTTCAGAGTGATGAGCAGTTTTAGTGCTCTACAATTAATTGACATCATGTGGATCTCTGCAACTCCTCCAGAGTTTGCACAGCTATGTTGGTTGTTTCTCTTTTTAACACTCTCCTTCTTTATCTGGCAATTTTGGTGGGCCCTTTTTCTTGGTAGGTTTGCCGTTATGCAACACATTTTTACATGATGGACTGACAAATGCTTCTGTATATGCTTAAAGCTTGGAATATTGCTTTATTATCTAACCCTGCCTAACTTCTCAACATGTTCTCTGACCTGTTTGACATGTTCCTTAGTCTTCATGATGGGATTTGTTTATTAAGGCCCTTGTTCACTAATGCCCTCTTCAAAATTTTGGAGTCTTTCCCTGAATAGGTGGATTTATACCAAGATTATTTTATACACAATCTAGATATAAATTCTACATGTCAGTGGTAACACTTGATTTAAATAGGGTATCTGATTAAAGATGGATGTATATACAGAAGCAATATTAAATCATTTTTTTTAGTTTTTATCTTTGATTTTTTTTCCATTTATTTAATTTAAGAAAAGATATATCATGTCCCTTTCAAATCACAATTAATTTGTCTTGGTCTATCATGAAAACCCCAAAGGTTTTTGTTTGTAGCACAATAAGCTTGCAGAAAAGACATGAGGCAAATATAGCATTTTTATTCTAATAGTTAAGAACCATCTTAAGACTTTCATCTTGCTGTCAAAAATGTGAAGATTTATGCTTTTCCTCATTTGTATGGAAACACATAACTGGAGTCTCTGATGTCACACCATTTGTCTTGATAATTGCTTAGACCTGTTGCTTCCTATTATTGTTGCTATTATTGTCTATGAATGAATTCAGATTCTTTGGATCTTAATTAAAAACTCCTTTATTCATCCTTCCTCTGAGAACCAAACTATGTTTGGCCGTCTGTTCATCATGCAGTCTATTGTGGCTGATTGATGGAATCACAGTTCCTTCCTGCTCGCTCTCCTCTCCAGAACTTCCTGATTGCTTGAGAGTCATGCAAATAGAGCAGCAGGTCTTTGTTTCCTCGCAGCTGCCTTCTGCACGAGATTTTCTTATTTTTCCTCAAAAACTTGCATGTTTGTCTCAATCCATAACTCCACATTTCCATACTAAAACTATCTGTTACCTTAGGCTGACTGTAATGAATATGCAAACATTTCTATATTAAGAATTGGTATCAAGCACTTTCAACTCTAAGAAATCATTTAGTTAAATCTCTATTTAACAGAGCTCTTTGTTTTTATATGAAATTTACCAATCATGATTGCTTCAGGAGGAGACAATTACTTCAATTTTGTAATGACCCCATTCATCTCCAATCCAATGCATTAGGAATAAGGTACTTTCCCAATACAAAGCCTTAATCCAATTTAACTGTATTATAGGCAATAATACATATGTATTAAAATGAATATTAGTATTGACCAAAGCATTTCTTTTAAGCCACACA
The DNA here is from genome assembly GCA_018398635.1 of Cyprinodon brontotheroides. Taxonomy (NCBI): domain Eukaryota; kingdom Metazoa; phylum Chordata; class Actinopteri; order Cyprinodontiformes; family Cyprinodontidae; genus Cyprinodon; species Cyprinodon brontotheroides. The sequence continues at coordinate 20,465,893 of JAGKQL010000011.1, read as the reverse complement.
TTGAGGACCTCGTTATAAAGTTGAATTTAAATGAAGTTTCTTCTTCTAAATCTTGTAATTCTTTGCTTGCAATGAAACATCTCATTCCTGCAACTTTTTTACTTGTGTTGGATTGCAGTGATCTGCTTTTAATTAATACACCTTTACAAAACCTTAAGAAATTACATACAGTAGTAGCCATTGAAAATTTTCCCACTTTCCTTGGTAGGTCCTTAGCTGGTCCCCTACAATTCCTTTTTAAACATCAATATTTGTAGTAAAATATTCTATCTGTCATGACTTGTGGACATTAAGATCTAAAAAGAATCGCTTTCTCCTGGTCAGACCCTGTAATTCAGACAAAGGGTGTACTCAGATTTAAAAAAAAAAAGATATATATAAGAGGGGGTCACTCCAGTGGCTGAAAGTTGGAGGGGAATTAGCTGGGACTCAGGGAAAAGTATGCTGCCATTCGGCTAGCATTTAACTGGGAAGGGCCCTTTTGAATGGCTGCTACTCTAGTGTGTACCATGGTGTCCTGCATTTAATTACTTGTTGTGGAAATCGTGTTCACCATTGTACCCTGTATGCTGTTGCCAAGTATCTATGTATGTCTGTAGATTCACACACTGGTTCATGTTTGTTTATTTGTTGCTCTAGTCGGAACAGAACTGGGTAAGACAGCACCTAAACATGCTGCCCCTTTCTCTTGAAATAATCTAGAGAAAGTATCTGAACTTGACTGATCACATAACATTAAGAGAATTTAAATTGATTGTACATTAAATGGAAGTTAATACCATAGGCCAGTGTGACTGGTTTAATATTTGTTTATCTTATTGAATAGTTTTAATGTTTTTATTCTTTTTTTTTTTTTTTTGTAGTTTTGTGTGATTGTTGGTATGATTCTGTATTTTATTGTTCTAAGTATGTTCTTGCTGCCCTCTTGGCCAGGTCACTCCTAAAAAGAGTTTTAATTAAAACATAAGTTATTACTTATGGTGGTCGAGAAGAGAGGTGCAAATGCTGCAATTCACAGCAAATTTAAAAGGTCCTGCAAACACAAAAATGAGAAAGAGAATAATGGATTTAAGGCAACAAAGGTGGTCAATAATTCAGGTGTATTTTTAATTGGATGAAAGTTAATGTGTCTTCATACTTAAAATTGTATTTTGTAAAATTAGATATTAGAGGAGCTGTAGATTGGGGAAAAAAAATCAAGGCTATAGTGTAGTATATCTTTACTCTTTGTTTGTTTTATTTGGAAATTGTCCTTATTCAGATGAATATGCTCAAAAATGACAATTTTAATGGAATGAATTTAAATCAATATTTCTTGTTTTTTTTCAAAGCAAGTACCTAAATATGTTTTTTATGAGAAGAACAATATCCATATAACCATGCTTTTACTTTTAAAAAGAACAGTAGCATAAAGCATGCTTTGACATTGTTTAAGGCAAAAAAGAGGCCAATCCCTGACCTGACAGGAATGTTAGGATTAATTGCTGCTGGGTAGATGATTCCTTTTAGCATGTTGTAATAAATCTCAATTTAGCACACACCTGTACTTTAGAAGGTTTTTATTTTCATGCCCAAAATAACATGAAAGCAAAAAACTAAAAGGTACAACGCAGGTTTGAAACACAAGCAAAATATATGGATGACATTGGTGAAAAAGTAGGTTTAGAAAACTGCAAATGCATCATAAAAGTAATAATAACAAAAAAAAAAAAAACGGACTGGGTGAAAAATAAGCCAAAGTTAACCACCGGATCATCAGACATATGATAAAGAAATTAGGATCATCATCAAGGCCGCTGAATAATTGTTCCTTGTTGCTTTGTTTCACAAACCTTCACCATCCACCTTCATGCTGAAGACAGATTGGATTGCATTAAATTCCCACAGTGCCCCTGTAAAAACCTAACCTGATTGTGGAACACTAATGAGATTGCGAACCGTGATGAGCAGAGAAAACAGAAAATTCAACTCATAATTAGCATCCTTGTATAGTGCAACATTTAACTGAAGTATCGGCTCTAAGCCTGGTATTTTAGCAATCCTATTCTGGTGCACATGGTAGACCATGCAGGGAATAATGAATGATGATGAGAAGTTCACTGAATTTTCTTTACTTTCTATTCACAACATTCACCATAGGAACAATAAGAACTGGACCCTGGACACTAATGGCCTAGTGGGCTTGTGCTCTGAGAAGGTTGCAAGTACCCAGTTCGATCCCACAGCTGGCACTCTGGGTCCATGAGCAAGACCCTTAACCCCACACTGGTCCCCAGTTGCCGCAGGGTGGCAGCTCTTACAAAATGAACTCTTAAAATGCAGAGTTAATTTCTCCCTTAAAAGCAGAAACCAACCAAACACTAGAAAATTTAAAGTAGGATCACTGAACTGCTAAACCTCTTTTTTTCCAAATTTTATGTTAACTTTTGAGGAGTGCAAAGTCAGAATCCCCATGCCAATCTCTACCTCAGACTCAACCAGAGCTTTTAAATGCAAGAAACAATGCAGTAGTTTCAAGAAACAGTTTTTGTTACATTTCAGATGGTTTGTAAACTATTCAATCAACCCAAAACCTTTTTTATAGTGAATGACTAACACACAAAACACATGCTAAAGGAAAACTAGCAAAAAGAACCGCATTTCCAAAATAAAGCCAACTGAAAACTAGCTCCTTTGGGTCTTAACAAAAGAACCAGACCCTTAACAAAAAGGTAAATGGGATTCTCATCAAGATAATATTTAGAGGAATGAAAGTGCCTGTAAGTTTTCATCTGAATATTTTTAAACACTATTTCTCTACTGTGATTTTTTTTCTTTACTAAGGGTCTGGTCCTAGGGGTTCATAATCGTCTCCCCCTAGTGGTCTTTTGAATCCTGCTGAGTTTTTGTGGGAAAATGAACACATTCTCTTAATATAATGCACATTACTCAATCAGAACATGTCACATATCCTGCAGCATACTCACCACCCTCCATTGTATGAAGGAACACCAGGCAAGATATTCAGAACCATGTTAACACAAAGAAGCAGCACAATGTTCCTAATCTGGCAGTGTTGGAAATATATAATGTGGTAAATTTGATTACAATCACACAGGAGGCTGGAGGCAAAGATTTGAATGTCCTTTATTACAACCTTTAAGCAGTGTTAAACATACTTTCCATTAAGCCCATTTTAAGTACGGTATTTAGTATTTTACTGATGTAACATCATATTCAAATAAAAACTAATCTTTCTATAACCATAATTAACAGAAATAAAGGCTTTAAAACACTGGTCTGTAAGCAATTAATCTACATGAAGTTTCAATGTGTTAACCAAGTAACAGAAATAAATCAAAGTTTTTTTATAATCTTGGTTTTAATCCAGATGCACCCATGTATCTACCTGACTCATCAATATCAACAAAAATCACATGAATTTCCTCAGTTATCACATCAACATTGATATAATAACGATGCAGAAAACACAGATTATTGTGATATCAGCAGGTGATTATGAACCCATTCAAAAACTGGGTGAATGCATAGAAGGAATTAATCCAAAACATTCTTCAACTAATTCATAATACAACCGAAGTAAGTTAGCAGCCATTCAAAATGGCCCTTCCCAGTGAAATGCCAGCCGAATGGCAGCCAACTCTCCTGCAACTCCCCTCCATTAATCTGTTTTTTGTGTTTTTTACTCTGACTCCACCCTTTCACTGAATTACAGGGTCTGACCAGGATATTAGCTTCTCTTTGGATCTCGATGTCCACAAATCATGACAGAAAGAATATTTTAGTACAAAAATTGATGTTTAAAAAGGAATTCTAGTGGACCAGCCAAGGACTAGCCAAGGGCCCATCAAAGAGGGTGGGGAAATCCAGCAAAGTCAATAACTAAATACAATCAGCTGGGTTTTCTTAGATAGAAAACAAATCTCTCTCTATGATGTAAACCTGTTCTATGAAATGCCTTGCAATGAAATATATTGCGAGTTGGAGCTGTATATGCAAAACTAAAACTAAGAAAGGAGAGCAAACCTCCCTAAACACAGAACCAAAAACCAAGACACAAATGACCTGATGGAGCTGTGCATTGCTGATGTGTGGGCCCCTGCGGCTTAGAACTGGTGGTGCACCTAAAGATGAATGTGGAAGAATGCTGAAATCTGTGAGAGGTAGACCAGGGGGTGAAGGTGGCGGAGGCAGGTTGCAACTGGTCAGAGGCAGGAACTTGACCATAATGAAGCACCTTATAAAGGAGAGACTTGGATGCTGTTCCTTCCAAGGGTTGTTGACTTTCAATCATCCCAGTCAACAAATCTCCTACGTCATCAATCTGTTGTCTAACTGGGGGACCCTCACCGGTCTTGAAATGCTCCCTAGGAGGACAGGCTTCTTCAGTTACATTTTTTATGTTTTGTTTTTCTTTTTCTTACAGGAGCTTGACAAAGCAATATATGGCCTCGTTTAAGGAAGCATATATCTAACCATGACTGATTAGAACAATCAGAATACCATAAATTGTACAATTAAACTACCTGGATCTTTTATAGGGTTCTGTTAGCTTTTTCATTTGAGTTATTCTCATTAACAGTTGCACTCTATGCCTGAATCATAATGTTTATCATCAATTATAGGACATTTTTCAATAATTCCCTTGAAATACATCTTTTCAATTTTACTGAAGTTTTTTGAACCCTTTCTTCCCATTGTGAATGCATGGTCAGGAGTCTCCATATATATAGACTGCTAAAATTGAAAATATGAAAACTCCTCCCAAGGTTTTCAGAGCAACCTCACCATTGCACATGTCCACAATGATGATCTCGGTGTTTTCAAATCCAGCAGCTGCGTCCTCTGAAGGCCAAATAAGCTCTTTACCTTACAGCACGGCGAAACGGCCGGTTCATGTTCGAAGAATCTTTTGTATGTGGCCGACAAATGAAGCCTTCTTTTCGTCTGGTTGGAAGGACAGGTCTGTTGTGTCCTTCATGGTATAGAGTATCCTGATTCATTGCCATTCCAAGCAAGCTGGCTGCTCTGTGCACAGAGGACAAAGGAAAATGGCGCAGAACAATGGTGAATATTGTACAGTTTAATATAATAAAAGTATGTGAATAGTTTTGTCTTTAAAAAATGAAAATAATTCATTTTAATTGTTAGTAAGCCAGATATGTGGTGGTTAAAGTTTGGTTTATTGAAAGGTTTTCTCCGTCCCTGTGCAAGTGGATTTGGCTGACATTTAAGCAGAGATTCCATTATAGGTGCAGTAAACTGGCATGGTTGCTAGGCGACAGAGCTAACACTGAGTGAGGGTTGATGACATCCAAAGAAGGCTCAAGCTTTTGAATCTATAGCCAAATTATTTCGGCCTTCTCATTTCACAAAATTTTAAGAACCCAGTCCAGGTAGACCGGGTTCTTCAGATGACGCAGGCGCCAAATTCAAACACACTGTGTGATCCAGCCTCCAAGATGTAATCTAACTGGTCATGATTTCCATGGTCAGAAGCTCTGCAGCCTTGAAGAAGTTAATCAGAGTTTAAATATTTCTCAAAACGCAATGGGTTTAAACACATTAGTAAAGTCCTGATATTATTTAAGCCGTGACTGCACTGTGGGCCCTTATAGTTAAAGTTTGTAGCCCAACCATCTTTACCTGCACCGTTTTACATTTTATTTTCCCCTTATTTTATGAGTTATTCTTCATTTTTAATCAGCCATCACATGTCAGCACCTCAATGCATTTAGGCTTGTAGACATGGTAGAGATGATTTGCTGCAGTTCAAACCAGGCAACAGAATGGGGAAGTAAGGTGATTTACGTGACTTTGAATGAGGCATGGTTCTTGGCGCCAGACGGACTGGTCTAAATATTTAATAAACTGATGATCTACTGGGATTTTCACACAAAACAACCTGTGGGGATTACAGAGAATCATCCAAAAAGAAAAAAAAGCAGTACTGTTGGCACAAAAGTCTTGCTGATGCGTGAGGTTAGATGATAATGTCTTGACTGGTTCGAGCTGATGGAAAGGAAACTCTAACTCAAATAACCATGTTACAACTGAGATATGCAGAAGACCATCTGTTCTCAACATGTCAAACCTTGAGATGGATGGGCTACAGCCGCAGAAGACCACACCAAGTGCCACTACTATCAGATAGGAACGTGAAACTGAAAAGGCAATCGATACAGGCTCATTATAATTGAAAAATTGAAGATTGTAAAAACGTTGCCTGGTCTGAAGAGTCTCGGTCCTGCTGTGATATTTGGATGGTAGGGTCAGAATTTGGAATCAACAGCATAGAAACAGGCGGTTCATCCCTGCCTTTGTATAAACAGTGCAGGCCTGTGGTGTGGGGGTGATATTTTCTTGGCGCAATTTGGGCTCTTTGTAAATGGAATGAGCATCATGTCAACCAGGGGAGGATCAAGGACTCTACTTCACTTTCTAAGACAAGACAACCAAGCAGGTTGAAAACCTACAAACAAACAAAACAAAACACAATGAATTAATAAGTTTCCAGTCAATGTTTTTTACTTTTAAGTTATCAATAAATAAGCAAAATAAAGTTAATTCCAAATGCATAAATCCATCTTTGTAAAGCCTGCTAGGTCCTCTGAATGCAGGTTTAATGTTTTAAAGTTCATTTCCTACCAGTGGTGTCTCTGCAGGAGCTTGAAGATGAGGTCTTTGTCTGTAGAGATTGCTCAGAACACAGGTGTGTTGAGTTACTTTATAGGCTCCTGAAGGCCTGAGTGAGAGAGATGGGTGCGCTTGATTTCTGTGAGGCGCATACCAGTTGGGTGGAGATGGTATTGCACTCACACCAATACACCATTTGCTGTTTTAACTTGACACCTCCCACTTGAGCTCCTGGTCTTTGAACCTAAGGAGGTCACACCTCTTTCTCTTCACTAGATCTTGTCCCAGCAGGGTTTTCTTGTTCTTCTATTGGCAATAACACAACAATGCGCCTTACGTCTCTGTGAAGTATTGTTGAGGGTATCTTCATTTGAAGTTCCTTCCTCATCTTCCTCGTTTGTCCTCCAGCTCTCACAAGTGGTACGGAGTAACTTGGATACTTTCAGTTTAACTCTTTTCCGGGCCTCATACCTCACTTCATAGGGTCCAAATAGATCAATAGTAGTAAACTCAAATGGTCTGGCAGGCAGTGTTCGTTCTGGTGGAAGATCGCCCATTATCTGTTCACATCTCTTTGCCCTGATTTTCCGGCACGTCACACAATTATCCACAACTTTTTTAGCCAATCTTCTGCCTCTCACCACCCATGCTTTTTTCCTCATCTGCAGTAATGTTCCAGCAATGTCTTCATGATTTACTTCATGAGCTTCAAGAGCAACCAATGTGGATACCCATGAGTCATATGGTGAAATGGGGACAACTCTTTTGTCTTCATTAAAGGATTGAATACGACCCCCACATACCTGAAGTCCAGAATCTTGTTCTTTAAACACAACTAGTCTGTTTAAAGTTGTGTCATTGAATGAGGTACTCACTTGTGCAGCCAGGAAAACATCTCTCAGTGCATTCTCACACTCTTTAACACTAAGCCCAGGATGGATGGTTGGTTGTTTGACATCTGTTGAAATTTTTCCTTTCACTTTTCTGCCACTTTGCTGGCTTTCCAAAGTGAGTGTCCAGTTTTCAACAGCTCTTCTCACCCATGCAATGACTTTGACTAGTTTAGAAAGACTACTATATCTTCTCTCTTGAATTAATTGTTTGGCAATGAATGTAAGAGGAGAGATCTTGAGTTGGCTGTCTTTTTCTTTACACTCTGTAGCTTTTAAAGCATTCTTTGTCACATCCTCATCACACATTTTTTCTTTAGTTTGCTTAGACTGTGCTCTGGTTGTTACTGCTGAGAAAGCTTTTCTTTGGAGCTTTTCAACACCTTCTTTTGCACCTATAGCAATGTCTTTGGCTGATCTTATCGGCCATTGATCAATAGGTTGCAACAAGAATTTTGGTCCATTTTGCCACTGTGAGTCCTCTTGGAGGTACTCAGGACATGCTCCTCTTGATGTAATGTCTGCAACATTGAGCTCACCTGGAATCCACCACCAATCTGCGACAGGCCCAGCTTTCTGTATTTCACCAACTCGGTTAGCAAAGAAAGTTTGGTACCCATAGCTGTCACGCTGAATGGCTCCTAGCACAGTTTGGCTGTCCAGAAAATGGTACCAGCCTCCAATTTCCATCCTGCTGTGCTTTTCAACATACTTCCTCAGTCGAGCTGCAAACACTGCACCACAAATTTCTGCTTTTACAGGTTCTCCTTTCTGGTCAAGTGGAGTGAGTTTTGCTTTGGATTCTACAAGTCTCACTTGGATCCCTTGCTCTGTCTCCCATCTGAAGTATAGAACTGCACCATAACTTTTGTCACTTCCATCAGAAAAAGTTATTCCTATGGGCTTTCCAATCCAACTGATTGGTGTTAAACTCCTGTGAAATTTAATTTGGCCAAGGCGCACATACTCCTGGAACAACTCAATGGCTTCATTTCTTAGCCCATCAGAAAGTGGCTGATCCCAAGTGTCACCTGCTTTACCTGCAGTTCTGGTTTCGTGGAAAGCCTTCCTCAATAGAATGGCTCCTTTCTGTTTGGTGGGTGTGACTAGCCCAATGGGATCAAAAAGACTAGCTACTTGGCTAAGGAGTTCTCTTCTAGTGAGAGGATTTGGAGTATTTGCCCTCACTTCTCCTTCTTCTAGGTTTTGTCCCACCTTCATTTTTTTTCCTTCTTTTTGAGAAGTTGATTGATGTCATCACATATAATTTATCCTCCTCCACCAGATATCCCACTCCCAAAGCCTTATTATCATCTTCTTTCAACTGATTAGGGAGTGTAAGGATGTTTTCCCTGCTAGGTAAGGACATTTTTTGCCTCCCACTTTGACCTGATAGGACCCATGGTTTCAAAAAGAATCCCCCAGCTTGTAAGATCTCTTCCACCTTCTTAGTGTGTTTGTGCAAAAGTTCTGGGTCATTGTCAGATGTTAAGATGTCATCAACATAACAGTCTTCTTCCAGGATCCTCCGCTCCTCTTTACAGCTGTCAAACATGGGCAGTTTTGCTGTCTCTCGCATTGCTACTTGGGCAATACATCCAGCAGGTTGATCCCCAATGTTAACTCTGGTAATGGCAAACTCACCGATCTCCTCTTCTGAGCTGTCTCTCCAGAGGAACCTGTGTAGATGTCTCTCCAGGTCCTCAAGCCACACAGAGTTATACATCTTTTTAATGTCTCCCAAGGCAGCATGCAGTCCCCTTCTGAACCTGAGTAAAACAGCACGAATAGGATTTAAAACATCAGGACCTTTCAGCAGAATATCATTCATACTTAGACCTTCAAATCTTTGACTGCTGTTCCATACTAAACGCACAGGAGTGGTCACAGAATGAGGATTTGGTGCCACCTGGTGGTTTACATACCATACTGGTCCTTTCCAGTTGTTTAGGGTGGCTTCTGTTAGCTTTATTGCTGCTTTCCTCTCCACCATTTCATGCACCTGGTTTGCATAGACAGTTTGCCATTCAGGCTCTTTATTTAATCGTCTTTCTGTTCTTAAGAAAGTTGATTCAACACTTTTCCTGTTATTGGGAAGACAAGTGGGTTCTACAATCCAAGGATACTTTGCATCCCAGTGGGGAGCATCACTGTGGTCATCTGCTTGCACATAGGTAAGACCTTGTTTAATTATTTCAAGTTCTTTCTCCTCCATTAATGTCATATCTTTTCCACCTGGTTGACATGTCCCACAGCGACATCCACCACACTTTGGTTCACAAGCTGTTCCTATGCTCTCCCACTTCCACCAATCAATGAACTCTTTATTGGTAGTTGTACTTTTGCTTTCTGCTTTAACTTCTTTGAAACTGCAGACTTCTTCATACTTTACAGCAGCAGTGCGCATAGAACGAGCAAAGTGTGTCTCTGACCTGTGTGCTGCCACGTCGACATCTTCACAAAGGTCCGGATGAGCTCCTCCCACGGTCATGCCTAGTGGACTGTTCCACAGGACCAGGTCTCCAACAACCTTGACTCTTTGAGGGGCCAGTCTGCCTTCTCTGTGACTTATTAGCAGCTCAATGGTATCTGGTCTTTTGAGGTCTTCCAGGTCAACATCTGGGAAAAACTTTTGCAGCTGCAGTGGTTGAATGACTTTATGCACTTTAGCAATTTCACTGAGTCCATAACAAATGAGCTGGTGGGCTTTCACTGTGCCTTTGGGGGTTTTGACTCTAACTTTTAACAGGTATCGTTTTGTTCTAACTTTGACTGACATTTCCCCAACACCATGAACAACTAATGTTATGTTCTCACCTTCTAGGTTCAACCTTTTAGCTGCTTGATGAGTAATGTAATTGGTATCTGAAGCCAAGTCAATCAAAGTGCCAATTTTCTGGCCTGCATTTGCAGTGACTTCCAACAGCATTAGAATGACAGGTTGCTCCTTTAGTCCATATGACTCCATAAGCCCAGGGACTTCACACTTTGTGTTTCTTGTTGAAGCAGTTACATTTGAAAAGGCTTTTCTGCATTCTTCTGCTAGTTCTGGTGAAAGTCCAGCTATGAATTTCTCCTGCTCTTCTGTTAGTCTATTTTTCCTTCTTGGTTTATCAATCCCAACCCTTGTAAGCTCACCCTTTGGGCAAAGGAGGAAATGGTGATCTGAAAAGCTCCCTTTCTTACAGTCTTTGTTTCTACAAAGGTAAGTGTTGATGCATCCAGCATCCTCTTCATGCTTTCTCAAACACCTTTTGCATGTTTTCAATGTCTTTACAATGTTGAGCTTTTCAGGTACATTCATTTCTTTGAACTGTTTGCAGAAGAATATTTTATCTCCATGTCTTGCGTCTCCACACACAATACAGACATGATTCTTTCTTGTGGATCGAGTAAAAGCCTGTCGTTTCTCAACCTTCTTCTCCATCTTTTCACTCACTCCAAGTTGCTCTAATCTCTCTAGAACTTCCTCCTGTGTTTTTAAAAATTTGAGAAGACTATCAAAATGGTTATCTGGTGTAACTGCATTGGCAGGATTAACCATAAAAACTAGCCAGTCTCTTTTTATAACATCAGGTAGTTTGCTCTCTAGAGATTTAATAACCAGAGGATTTTTCATGGCTCCAATGTTACCTAGCTCTGTTAAGTCAGCTAGAGCCTTTTCAATTGCTTGTATAAGATCTATCACCTTCCTTGGCTGGTTTGCTTTCAGGGGTGGAGTCTTCTCAAGCTCTTCAATAATTTCTAAAGCAATGCTTGACTTGTCGCCATACCTATTTTCCATCACTCGGAACATATCTGCAGCAGTATCATAAGCAGACAGGTGTAATTCACTACAGATCCTTTCATCTACACTATCCAACAACTGAAACTTTTTCCACTTCCACTGAGCCACTTGGTTCTCCCTGCTTCTGAAGACTTTCCCAGTCTTTTCTCCATCTGTGAAAGTTTCTTTTACAGCCATGAAATTTTGGTAGACAAATGGGCCTGATCTTTACAATGGGTGCGGGTGGAGCTAGTATAGGTAAAGATGTAAGGTCTGGTTGAGCAGCATCTGATTTAATCTTCTCCTCTGCGATCGTTTGTGCTATGGCAAACTGTGATTTTCTTGCTTGAAGTTTATTTTTCATCAATTTAATCTGTTTTATTCTGTCTTCTATATTGTCCTTCTCTTCTACAGGAATCCATATTTCCCAGGTCACAAAACTTTTAATAGATTCCTGGATCACATTCTCCACAAAGGACAGTTGGACTTCATATGCACTTTTGTTCACAGTTAAAACTTTTATGTCAGAAGCATCATTACATGCCTTTTCTGCCTCTTGGATTGCAGTATAGAGCTCATCTTGACCATATTTTTTCCACAAATTAGACTGACTTATTTGTTTGACTTCTTCTAATTTTGATTCACAGTCATCAATAGTCTTTTCCAAATCAGCTTCTTGCCGTTTATCAAGTTCACCAGCTTCAACTTCCATCTCTGCTAATAGTCCAGCTTTGTAATCATCATTTGAATCACTTACATGTCTGGCATCAGAGGTTAGCTTTTTGAACTCCTCTCGCAGTTCCATCTCTGTCATGTTGGAAGCTTTTCTGCTCAGGAAGTTTGCTTGCTTGGTGAAGGAAGATTTTGCCATGGTGCGATCCAGCTTCAATTGTTTCAGTGACTTTCCAAACATTTCTTTAGCCATTGTGGATTGTACAGATGAGCTGACCTGATGTCCTCCTTGAGTTGATTCGTCAAAGCCCTTTTGTCAGGACTTCACCGTCATCAGGTCTTCATTTGGTTTCCAATTGGTTTCCAAGTGTCAAGTTTTTGGCCTCTACAAACCACCTTGCCTTCTGCCCAAACTTGAAAAGGGCTTGCTCCCATCAAAGAGACTCAGGACCAACTCATCTCAGTGTCATCTTTTTATTTCTCTTTTCACTTTTTTCTTTAAATCACTTCACTTTCTAAGACAAGACAACCAAGCAGGTTGAAAACCTACAAACAAACAAAACAAAACACAATGAATTAATAAGTTTCCAGTCAATGTTTTTTACTTTTAAGTCATCAATAAATAAGCAAAATAAAGTTAATTCCAAATGCATAAATCCATCTTTGTAAAGCCTGCTAGGTCCTCTGAATGCAGGTTTAATGTTTTAAAGTTCATTTCCTACCAGTGGTGTCTCTGCAGGAGCTTGAAGATGAGGTCTTTGTCTGTAGAGATTGCTCAGAACACAGGTGTGTTGAGTTACTTTATAGGCTCCTGAAGGCCTGAGTGAGAGAGATGGGTGCGCTTGATTTCTGTGAGGCGCGTACCAGTTGGGTGGAGATGGTATTGCACTCACACCAATACACCATTTGCTGTTTTACATCTATTTTATTTTTAACAATGTACCCAAAAAGTTTAATATAATATTTGTTTTTATATATATAATTCCCTCCTGATGAGCTGGCAGAAAATGTATCCAAAGAAAACGTAAATATTTAATCAGATATATTTCTGCATTGACAAATTCAAAGGTTTTGTTTTAAGAAAAAAAAAAGAGCAGAAACATGTACATCTGTTATGTATACTTTATTGACTTACAAGCTAAAAAGTGATGCCCCACCAACATCTACTGCAGCTGCCGTGTCACTTATTTCTGTTTCACCTCTGTATAGTATTTGCACTAGGTCACCCATTGCAGGCTTCTCAATAACTCCTTCATTCACCCTGTTCTCTGTGACAGATGAGCGTTGTTCCTGCCAAACTTCTCTTAAACAAATGGAAATGTTCTCTACAGTACAACACCACATTGTGGCCCAGTGAAACGCTTGAATTAGGAAAAACTACATCTGTTTGTCGCGGAGATCTCAGTCCTCTGGCGAGGTATTTTTTCAGCAAGACAGATTGATACATCAGCTGCCTGCTCTTGGCGGCATTGCACTACAAATAACCTGCTGGTATCTGCACATAACATGCCTTGTGCACTTGTTTCGGAAGATAAAGCACAGTTAAGTACTGTTCCTTTAGACTTGCCTAAATTTGTTTTCTTCCTTTGCAGCAGTTTGACAGGGAGAAAAACAACACAATTACATTTACAATCATACCCACACACGGTTAAAAACAAGCATATTCAGCTAAACATGTGGGTGATTTTTTTTTTTTTACTCTTGAGGTAATGTTTTAACCTCTGTGTACCCTTCTACTTCAGAACTTACCTAAATAATATACAGAGTCCACCTGTTGTAAATTAATATCATTTTAAAACATATGTTCTTTGAAGGCCTTCATTGTTAGTGAACATCTAAGAACAAATAATATCAATAAGACAAAGAAAATAGCAAAGATAAAACATTATAGAATAAATCACAATAGAATATTTCTGTAAAAAAGAAAACATTTTTGCTCTCTTAAAGGGGTCATAGAATGCAAAACTGAGTTTACATTGTCATAGATGAAAAGTGATAGTTCAGTGGGTGAAATGGACATACAGAGTAGTTCAAACCCCATCGACACCTCCTTTCTCTGCAAATCTCACAATTCTAAACTTCCACCATAAAACGGGCGAATAAAACGGGGGGCTTTGAAGTATCGACTGCTGGGCAAATGACTGGACCGGACCTCAGTAGAGAGTTGTTCATGGATGCCCGTGAGTTGGATAAATTATCCCAGATTTTTAATGCTATGCGAGGTGGTGTTTTTCTAATGCGAATGAAAGCATGCAGGCAATACAATAATTCGTGCACCGTGTGCGGATTAGATCTACTTCGATTGCCCAGGAACAACAAAGAGAGCACTGTAGTCGACCAAAAAATCCGGACGATTTTGTTGTTGACGCCTGGTCACCCTACCATATCAACAATTTGATGTTTCAGTGAGTGAGTGCTTTTTTCTATGATGCATCTTTGCTCAGCAGCTCTGCTCGTTGTAAACCAACCAATCAATGCAACAGCTTATCTAATTATTAATGAGCATACCATGCACACAGCGAAAAGCCTGTCGTTTCATTCTAGACCTTTTAACCAGGCTTGCATTATGGCTAGTAGAACAGCTTAAATATGCCATTATAGCCCCCACCAATGTTACACACCCTATTCAGAGAGGATGCCTTGCACCAGCACCAAATACCCCATATGAAATCATTCTATGACCCCTTTAAAAGAAGAGAGTATGACTGAAACTCTAATTAAGTATATCATGGTCATCTTTCCTAACTAGCAAGCATGGCAAAAGTATTTTTCAGACAGGCAGTCAAGAAGCTCATTGCTACATTGGAGACACAGCAGAGATCTACAGCTCTGGTTGGAAAAGTTGCTGACGGGAGAAATCCACGGGCCTTTATAAGGAGTGACAAGAAAATAAGATAAAACAAACCCTATTTGTAGTGTGCAACGAGCCAGGGGGATAGGGTCTCAAGCACTTAGGTTAATTGTGTCTGAGTTCTGTATTTTAGGTAATTTTAAAACTTACACAGTTTTTTTTTTTTTACATTTATCCATGTCTGTGTCTCTTCATTAGTCCAGACTTCCAAGTTCTTGGCCCTGTTCCCCAAAGCCATTCCCTGTATTTGTATTCAAATGGTTTCAATGTTCACATCAAACCTTACATGCTTTTTAAATATTTGCTTTCTTTTTTTCTGGCTCCTGTATCCTGCATTTCCATTACGGAACATTGTTGCTCGAAAATGAGAGAGCTGTTATCTTGTTGATACGGTCTGTTATGGAACCAAAATTCCTGGATATCAGAGACTCAAATAAGTTTACTCATGATATTTGCATTCAACTCCGACTTCGTAGAGCCCTCTTTTTGAAACAGGGCAAGGAGGTATTTGATATGTTTTTCCTTGAGGACTCTCCTGTGCTTAGCTTCCTCCTTCTTCCCCTCTGATTAGAATCCATGTCCACTAAAAGCAAACACATTCCCTTAGCCAGATACTGCCATCTTTGTACTCACAATGGGAAAGGGTTTCTTAATGTTCAATATTTCAAGAGATAGCTTCCTTTTATGATGTATCTAAAAAAAAAAAAAAAACCTGGCAAAATTGTAATGATTATTTCCATTAAATTACGATGAACACAGAAAGAACAACAATTGTACTATAGCTATACAGTTTACAAAGTGGATTGATTCACTTTTTGGGAAAGAGGAAAAACTAAGATCAACAAATATTCTTTTTACAGTACATCTAACTGAAGTGGAGAAGCTGTTATAATGAAAATGTTTTCCAGCATAATCTGTTTTGTTCTCCCAAAGCACCTGGATTATTAGGGATCTCTTCTCAAAAGCTGTGAAAAACAAAACCCTACACCAGGAGTTTTAAATTAGAACGCATCATTGCTTTTTGCTGCATCAAATAGACCATGAAATTATATTTCTAGTGGGATATGTTATGCTGGTTATACAGGAGTTTTTATTGTGTTTAAGTGGGAATGGCTTATAGAGGGTGCTGAAACAATTTCCACCACTGCTTCCTCTCAAGCTACTCCTGAAGTGACAATCTGCTTTGGAGAGCTAAGAAGGTACCAGGGTTTTGATCTTGTAGAAATGTGGATAAAATAAATAGTCAGTTAGATTTACATAGAATAGAAAATCCCCTTACTATCCCACAATGGGGAAATTCTGGATCAATAAAAATAAAAATATGTCCTCAGATATGTTTCAGTTTTGTAACTTCATCATGTAATAATAGTATTTAACATATTGAATACAGTATAAACTTTAGCACAAATACCTATGGGCAATTTACAGTCAGTAATTACTGTAAAAGCTACTAGTCATGGCTTTGGACTGTTAGGGGAAGCCACAGTGCTTGGAGAGAACATTTTCCAGCCAAAAAGACCAGGGACTGAACCAGTGACCTTGCTGCAAGGCAACATGTATTTTTACTAAAATAATCTCTCTCTCATTCTGGTCTTAGTCAGAATCTCTTGGTTGTTACAACTAGCTTGTCTTTTTGTTATTTTTTATGGTGCTTATATAAATGTTTTTTTTTGTGTGTGTGACTTTCCCTGAACCCCAGTTATATCTTTTCATCTGTTATTATTATCTTTTTTATTTATTTATTTATTTTTTTAATAATACAGTAACTTAGACACATGAAGCAGAACAGAAGGACCCACTATTCAAGGCGAGAGACAGACGGTGGGATAGTTCAAAGCGTTTATTATACAGAAGGGGGCTGAGGATTTGCAGTATCAGTGGCTAGGGTGGGGCACCGCCCATCACGGGAATCTCTGGTTACAAAAAATAACACAGATTAGTCACCATGATAATCTGATGGAGGATTTAAGTCACTAACCCATTTCAGAGTCCAGTGTGTCCAGAGTGTCTCAGATACGGCAGCCCCAGAGAACAAACAGGAGTCCAAGCAAGATCAGATAAACAGATGAGAACAGGAAGGCTCAGAGGTCCAGCAGTCCGGAGCCTGGTCAGAGAAATCAATCAGAATAGGAATAGGCTGGTTTAGGGTTCCAGGAGTCCACAGATAGTTCAGGCAGAATGTTTAGATGGCAACAGGCAACCTCTGTGTTTTAGAGGCAGAACAGGAACACTATGGAATGGGATAGAAAAACGCTCTCTCCACTGAGCCAAGACAGGAACAGGGCACGCTCAGTGGATAAGAGGCAGATCAGCATCTCTCCTCTGGCCCCCGAGAACAAGCACATGAACAAGAGCAACAAAAATAATCTGGCCCTGATGGCTGGTGCTGAGCCGTATATATAGAAGCAGGAACAGTTGGGTAAGATGAGCAGGAATTGTAAAACAGGCAGAGTTAGTCAGTTGAATGAAGCAATTAGGCGACCCATCATTGCCAAAATCATGACAGTAACCTCTTAACCACCTAATTTGATGTTTGAAAGAAAACAAGATATAATCTGATGTGGAGTAAAAATCAGCATTAGGGACTGCAATAAAGCCCTGTGGTTGCAAGACAAATAATTCATTTAAAAAGTCACAAAAGGAGTAATAATTCCTACTTCACATATATATATATATATATATATATAAATATATCTATATATAGACATTCATGCAATAACGTTGTAGGCCAAAATAATACGTGTGAAACCTGCCATGCACCCTAGTCACAAAAAAAACATCAACGATTCCTGTCTTTGTTTTTCATTTTTTTGTAAGTGTATCCTTTTTTGCAATATGAAATAATGTCCTAGAGCTAGATAACAGCCCAAAAGATTTGCCTTCACAAGTAGAGTATTATAGTTAATGCCATAAAATTCCGCTTGGTAATTATATAGGAAGTCTTATTACAAATGGTTTAGGGAATATAATTGTATGCAATGGTCACATAGATGGAAAGGGAGTTGATAAAGGAAGAGGGGATAAGAATTAAGAGAAAAGAGAAAAACACTAGACAAAAATATACAGTTACTCCTAGAAGTCTGCTTTTATACCTGCATGAAGTGAGAGTGAATGAAAACGGAAAACAAATTAACAACAATGACAACAAAGAGACTACCACCAAGAAGACAGAGTATCCTATAGACATCCAGTCAATAAATGTGTATATATAAAGTAAAACCTATGATGATTTCAAAACTTTCTTCAGAGTTGTATATATCTGTAGCTGCAGCTTTGTATTTAGTATTAGCGTGTATCAATGGACAGCTGGAATCAAACACCTATTGTTTATATGCATGAGTATGCAATATAATACGTTTACAAGGCTTCTTACCACCAAGATCAAGACAATGAATGTTTTGTAGATGAAAATGTGCATAACGGGTCATGTTATTGTTGTTGCAGGTCAATGAAAAGGTGCTATCAAGGACTCTTGAGATAAAGAGACGGGAAGAGAGTGGAACTGGTAATTTAGAGAGATAAAAAGTAAGTATTTGATAAAACTGATTTAGTTCCTACCAGGAGGATTTCTCTGATTTTCTGTTTTTTTTTTTCGAGAAGCCAGTGGTCAACCAAGCTTCAATTTCAGCAAGACAGGAGGTGAGGGATGAGGTAGGGTAGTAGTTTGAAGTTGGACCCACAAGGTAAGTAGAGCAAAATGGATATCACATTTCCGAGGATCTTACTAAGGGACATAAGGTAGATGACAAAGAGTAGGGGCCCCAGGACAGAGCACTGAGGCACATCCGTTGTGACACAGGATGGATTGGAGCTGGAGGAAAAGTTGGAATGGAACCAGTGGAGGTGTGAGTGGGGTGTGAGTGATGCTCTATAGAGAGGGATGAACTGAGAAATTGTATCAAAGGCTTCCCCTCAGGTCCAGAAAGATAAGAATGGAAAGAAATCCTGAGCTGCCTTCAGAAAATGGTGGGTGATTCTTACAGTAAGAGAGCAGTTTTAGTACTGTGGCGGGGGTGGAAACAGGTAACAGAAGTAAGACCAGTAAAAGCTATTTCACAGGCAAGAATAAAATGTAGAAACATCCCATTTGTAATCAGATGTAAAAACACAAGGAAATGTTTTAGAAGTTTGCTATAAGTATGTTTTTATTTATTTATTTATTTTTCTTTTTTTTTTTCATTACTCTATATGAAATTAATGAAATGAACTCTCTGCACATTAACCCATCCCCTTTGGGGAGCATTGGGCTGACATTGTGTGGCACCTGGGGAGCAGTGTCGGGGTTAATGTTCTTTGCTCAGGGACAGTCTGTGGGAGTGGGGCTCGAACCCAGAACCTCAGGATTCCTAGCTCTATGCCCTTACCCAAAGGCCGCCACTACCACTTGAATATGAAAAATGAATATTTCATGTTCAAGACACATTTGTTTTCTAAACACATCTAAAAAATTTGAAAAATGTTAAGTTGCATTTAATGGTAGTGCCAGCATAGTCCTAAATATCCTGTTGTCTGAATTAGAAATTAGAAATAAAACAGGTCTTAGGAAAAGAAATTATCACTCTGACGTCTGCTTGCACATGGAGACCAGTGCCCATATGTGACAGATAAAGTTTCCCATGTTGACTGATGATGTGCTGTTTTTTTTTTTTATTGTTTTTTTTTTGTTTGTTTTCTATTAAAAATAAAACAATATCATGTGGGCTTTAAAAAACTGAACATATGTCTGGAAAATTAGCTGAAATAAGAATAAAAAATATTGTTAAATTCTTAGCTTTTGCTTGACTCACTACACTGCATACTCCTATATTTATTAACCATTGTTTAGTGAAAGAGGGTCCTAGCGCCTTACTCTAAGTGGTAATGTGAAGTTCTTATGTTTCATTAGCGTTTCTTTGCTTGTTTTTCAACAAAATACCATCACTCAGGTACATTTACATGGTATCTACAAACTGAGCTACATATAGCTATTAATTCCAGGCCCAACCCCATTTTTCTGTAATGTGAAGTTTGCTAGAGAAGCATGTGACAATATAGGATGTATGAAAACCATTATGCTTTACATAGCCTTAGAACGGCATATCCATTATCCCACAACTTATAATCCACACACCACCGTCAAACCTTGCCAAAGCCACCCAAAGACTGCAACCACCCGCACAATTTTAGGCTTGCTTCACCAAGCTCAGAGGCATCCAATGTGAAACCAGACCACCAAGTAAGGACACAAGTTTTTATACCCACTGCACCCCCAAAACCAACACCACAATGACACACCCATGTACAACTCCAGCAACCCACAGAGTTTAGTTAAAGTCAATTCAGGCCCCACACTCTCGCTAAAAAAACCCAAACAAGATTGTTGACCTCTACCAGTAAATCAGCACACCGAGAGTCAATTCAACACCAATTCTCAATGCATGTCATCTTAGGACACTTTACAGAGACAGAACTGACAGACTGGTTAGGAAAAAGCAGCTGATTACATCCAGTCATTGACCTGCAAGACATGTGCCTCCTGGATGAACCAGTAGTGCCAAATTATGCTTGCATTTTGTCATTGTCTCTTCAGCAATCCCTCACACCAAGCATGCATGTAGCAAAAGTGGAAAGGAAAAACTAAGTGCTAAGATGAGCTTTAAAACCAGATTGAACCTCTCCAAAAAGTGAATTAGGGTGTAAGTGGTCTATAAATGATAAGTCATCTGGGTCAAGAGACAGTTTCTTACGTAAAGGTTTGATTACAGCTGCTTTAAAAGCCTGCAAGAGGGGTAGATTAATCATATTTATAATGGTGGCAATCAGCAGTAATACTTGGTTGGAACTGGATCCAACATGCAAGTTGAAGGCTTTGATTAAGATTATTTTGCTAACTCTGAAAGCTCAGCTGGATCAAATAGATGTTACGTTAGATAACCCATATTTTGTTGTTTTCACCATTTACCTGGTTTTTCTGTCATTTTAATTTTAATTAGATTATCATGATTTACTCCTTTATCTTTTTTTTTCTCATTTCTTTTATTTTGGTCATGGGCAAGACACTGCCTAGATAACCTCATGAGTGGGTAACAGTAGAGAAGCTGCAGAGAGTTGTTAAACTATAACTCTGCTTCCTGGTCAGGATTTTGGCGGACTAATACATTTTGCCACATTCCTAGAAACAAGAGCTGCAACATTCAGACGGGGATGGAGGCCGTCTCTCCAGATCAGACATGGTTTTCCCCAAAAAGATCAACAATTATAAATGTGGCCCTCAAGCCTTAAAACACTCAGGGTTACCGTCTATAAATTAGTTCCATAAGAAGTTTTATATTAATGATGTACAGATAAAAAGAAATACTATAGTTCTCTTTCTTTTTTGGAATTTATCAAGAGTCCTCATATTAAAACGTGTCTGCCTTTTTACTGAGCAGGAAACCATACATTTGGCATTTTATGAGGAAACACAGCCAAATCCCAGCTAAGATGCAAACATTGCTAATTTATTTAATCTTATATTAAAATGTATCCTGATTTTACAGGAAAACAAGACAAGTCGATTTACAATACACATGTGGAATCAATTAATAACAGCAAAACCATGCACATTATGTATTTGTGTTTTAGTACCACATTTGGTTCTCCCTTTTTCTTTTTTTATTTCAAGGCACCATAGGCACTAAAGACACCCTCTCATACTAACCTCCCAACATCAGCAGACAATGCTGGTGATGAATTGTGGTGTCAAAGACTGGTGCATTACTAAAGCTTATGGAGTTTTGTAGATGCCTTGCAGCTTCAAATAAAAGTAGCCATGTTTTAATAAATGACTTGTTCTCCTTCTTTTTGGCAGTAATCTGTCTGGCTCTCAGCATTCTAATGTCTGTGTGATAATGAGGTGCCTCAAACCTCACCCACCAGATTTCTTTTATAGCTGCACTGCCAAACATTCAATTGTGAATAACTTTTAATTATCCTCAGTGGTATGAAAATACCCCAGCTGTGGTCTATGGTATTAGCAGTCCAAGTGACAGTTAAAAATAATAGAAATGGATTTTATTCCAAGTGTTTCACAATGGTATTCTGAGATAACTATTTTGTTGAAATTCTTTAAACAAACCTTACCCTTTTTTAACAGTATAGGCAATTTATTGCCAGAACTACAATATCAACTATGACAGTGATAAATAGTATATCAATAGATAAAGAATGAATGATGATGGTTATTAAGGGATCATGACAGGACTTTGTCATTAGGAGATTTTTCCTATCGATTTTCAAGGGTCGCTGACATTAATTACCTCAAGAATATCTGCTGATGAGATCATACCTCCAAGCATGATCAAATTTGAATTCTTCTCTTGTCAGTGAGATTAATGCACTCTAGCAAATGATGGAGAATCTCCATTGTCAGGACGAAGAACATGTTGAATTTAACAACAGGGTTGACCTTTAATGTTAATAAAGATATTTTAGTCCCAGAGGGGTTTAATGTGTCATTAATGAGGTTTTCAAGTCTCCTAACCTCAGTTTACATTTTCTCACAAAAGAACATCTTTCACAACTATATTATTTTTCGATTATATAGGGACAAACACAAAATAGTGTAAAACTGTGAAGTAAAAGGTAAATTGAAAATATTTTCATCTTTTTTTAACAAATAATTTTTATGTGGCAAGCATTTCTATTCAGTCCTGTGCAACCTGTGCACCTACTGCCCTTAGAGCATAGCAATATACTGTAGACAATGGAGTCCAAAGAGCAATACGTAGTCCTATGGGTATTCTGGAGGAGCTGCAGAGGTCCACCACTCAGGTAGGAGAGTTTTTACTTTTGAAGCAAATAGAAATCATTATAAGATTTTCTATCAAATCTGTTTATAATGGTCCTGACATTATACAAAAATAAATTAATGATCAAAATATTTTACCTGGAGTAAATTCTCAGATTAAATTCCTGCACTTTACCAAAAAGGTATGATGAGAAAATGAACTACATCTTTTCAGTGTGTGCCCAAAGCGGCACAATTTTTTAAATCATTTACAACATTGATAGTTACATTTCTCCTTTTAATATTTGTCATTTACATTTTTTAAGAAATAGATTGATTAAATGAGCTAAATAAAGAAAAATCCTTGAAGATGGCAGGGATATGTAAAAAGGCTAAAAACGGAGTGTTTTACAGTAGGACAGCAAGTCTAAGCAGAAAGCCAGAGCTAGAATAGGTGAGTTTTGATTGAAAGTCAAGATGAAAATCCTGTGAAGGAATTGCAGAAAGACTCTTCCCAGATTTTCTTCATCAAAGATGACTAAAAACTATCTATTTTTAAAAAAGAATGGGAAAACATCTTAGGCTGTAAATGATAATTACCCCAAACACTTGCAGGTGTACAGTAAATATAGCAGTATAGAAGTAATACAAAAAAGTATTGACTGAGGGAAGCTAAATACAAATGTATTGGCGCACTTTTAACATTTTTATTTGTGAGAAAATTATAACGGTGCATTCAATCTTTCTCCCCTTCTTCCTTCTTTCACTCATTATGTACTACTTTATGCTTCTCTGTCACACAAGTGACAGATTCATAGTCAGAGTGACTGTTCTCTTGTAGCTACTTTAGAACAACTCAGGCAATTGTTAGTCCTTTCTTCTGCAGCTAGAGGTGTTAGAATCCCTATGAAGAAACTGGGAGTTAGTCTACTTTGTTGCAGTATGAATATTATTCCTGAGTTCGCTCACATCAGTCGATGCACTCATTGAATCCTTGCTGAAATCCATGACAGTGTGAAACTTTTGATCTGTCGGATGGAGGGACAAGTGGGTGTTTTGTGAGCGGCAGCAAGGTGAACAGAGTTCAAGGCATTTTGGAGCTGCTTCAGTTACAGCTGGAGAGGGTTCACCTTGCTCACAGTTTTTTTGGCAACAAGCAAATGCTGTTACCACTATAGCCTGCATTATAAATATAGCTAATTGTGTTTAGTTTACTGGAGGCTGGTTATAAAACTGTGTTATCTAAAACAAAATGGCACTATAGGTTTGTGCAAACAAAATGTATTGTAGCGGTAAATTTGTTGAAATTTTACCAATTATTAATGAAGATGTTGTTATAGACCAAAGTACAAGGCATAATACAAAGAAGGTATCTTTGGTTAATAGAGGAAAGACATCAGGCAATTGGGAGAGCATTTATGCAAATGTTCTTGTTTCTTTAAGATTCTTTGAAAAGTATTTACTGCAACAATCTTTCAACCATGGAGGTAGCCATTCAATTCCAAAAGCATTGTGTAAATTATTCAGTAATATTTGAAGTGATTGTTTAAGTTAAGGTGGTTCTTGGTATTTTTAACGGGCTTTGAGTAAATGTCGGTCATTTTCTTGATGCAAATAAATTAATTGCTATCCCTGACAGTGTTTGCAACAACTACTTCTTCTTCTTCAACTACTACTGAAACAACCTCAACTACCTGTATCAAAGCTGTCAGGGCCAGGCGTTTAGCAAGCTAAAATAACACTGTTGGAACACCTACATTTTCAAAATTGCCTATTAATTTCATAATAATTCTGAACTTAATAACAAAAAAAACATTCATCATTTTTATGAAAATACAAGAAAGCAAAATCTTATTGGATGGATAGAAAAAACAGGAAATGCAAGACAGAAATATTCCAAGAAGGTCTACAGTATGTGCCTTTTCATCTTGGACTGTAATAAACAGTGAAAAATTAAAAATATAAATTTTGGATATGATATAGGATTTTGTTTGGTAGAAATTAAATAAAGTTTAAAACCAACTCTGATGAGATGAAGAAAAAAAAAAAGATAGATTAAATACGCTACATATGCTGTTTTTCTGACACATATAGGTTATTAATTAGTGAGAACAGAGTAAGAAGAGAGAACACTGAGCTGCTGAGTGATAAATAAATGTAGACACAGAGCTTAGATGGATAGAAAAAGTTAAGGAGCACCTTTTAAAAAGCATGTGAGAGTTTGAAACTCAGGGCAACTGTCTAACTGCGATCAGATTGGTAGCTGTGCACTGAGGTTGGTGTTACAAAGCAACAGGTTGCAGGTTTCCTGGTGCTGGTTAACTCTCAATCTTTACAGGAACACAGTTCACGACCACACATTCACCCCTGACAAATAGGCTTTGAAAATGTGGGAAACAAACATGTTTCCTACTTCTACAAGTTAAGCTTGGTCCGTTTCAAGCTTGGCCTCTTGTTTTCATCATGGATGAGCTGCCGCCTGGTCTTCACATAACTTACTAAACATTTCTCAGATCACCTGTTTACCTGTTCCATGGTGGTTCTCTCTACTTACTGCCAGCCACCTAAATATGTTAACGTTCTTCTGTGACAACTTTAAATAGGATCCACGCTGATAGCCAATAAAACATGCATGAGTAACCGCTTCCACACAAACTCTACTTTGATAGGACTGTGTGAAATTCACCATATACAACACCAGATTACAAAACCTTACATAATTTATGCCTTAGGGTGACGGAGTGAATTTCTTATTTCATGAGTGAAAAATAAATGGTAAATGGAATGTACTTATATAGCGCCTTTATTCAAGTCAGCAGACTTGACCAAAGCGCCTTACACTACATTAATTCACCCATTCACGCACACACTCACACACTGACTGTGGCAAGCTACATTGTAGCCACAGCTGCCCTGGGGCTCACTGACAGAAGTGAGGCTGCGTACAGGCCCCACCAAGGCCCTCTGACCACCATCGTAGACAATGCAGGTGAAAGTGTGTCTTGCCCAAGGTTGCGACACTGAAAGTGTCGAGCGAGACTTGAATAGATCCAATCCTTGATTTCAGACAAACTCCTACCATCAAGCGCCACTGTCTGCGCCCCAAATAAGATCACAGAGGCTTGAATGGAACTCTGGGCTAGAGCCAGGAATGCAAAGTGATAGAGACTGGCTTACGGGGGTGGACTCCTGTCCCTTCCCTCACACAGAAAAATTGTGTCCGTCCGATCCTGGGCCAGGTAGAAAACTAAATCCGTCCCACTCCTGGTGATTACTCCCCACTCCCATAAAACAATTTCAGATGAAGCTCACTCCTGCCGCTCTCCATGCTTTATTTGTGCTGTGGGGTTTGCCAATACATTGAATCTGAATTTCTATCAAGAGGTCAGTTAAGTTCCTGTTTCTAACTACTGTAGTAACTGTTGGTCCCTTCATTTGTTGTTTTTGAGCACGGGTGAAAAACTCGAAGCGGAAGCACTGTTGTACTTTTGGGTCGTGTAATTTTTTTGACTCTCGCATTATAGTGTAGGCTTCAAGGTAAAAAACTACAAAATGATGGAAACAGCCAGTACTGGATACCGAGCTTTCTATTTTATTTTATTTTTTGGCATCGATCCTAGTTTTTTTTAGTTACTATTGGTTTTGCTCACGCTCCTGTCTGCTTGTGATGGTGCGGAATTACAGTAACCCCACACAACTTCACTTTTTCATAAGTTTTTTAAATCAGAGTAGCATAAATATATTTTGTTTTTGACGTATTTTAAAGACATTAGTTCCAATTGTTTAGCGCGCACATTTTGGTTAACTTTTGTTTATTTAATTTTTGTCAGATGCTTAATATATTTTCTGCTTTCTTTTCTGGTGCTGTGGGAGTGCAATCAACTGGGGGACTGTGGCTGACATCGCATGGACTGATTGGGTGGTACCATCCCTAGAGTTCCACTATGGGGGAAGACCATGGACTCCACATTTTAAAATATGTTGCATAATTTCTTCTTACTTTTGTGATTTGCTCATTTTGTTAATTTGTATATTGATTGTTATTTGAAGTTTAATCCTATTAGCTAACTGTTTTGTTATATTTTTGTTAATTTATTTGTAGATGTTCTCCCTACCTCTTTACTCAGTGTGTAAGTCTGGTCTGATCAGCCAGTATTTACCAAGTCCCCTTTGTTTGCTGTGTGTCAGGTCAGTTTTTTGTTTGTTCAGTTAGTTTGAGATATTCATATGTTTGAACTTAAAACTTTTTGCCCTTAGTTAATTTCTTCATTTGACCTCTTTTAAGGGCCCTGAATTCTTTGTTTGGATTATTGTTACTTTGGGGAAATAAAACCCAGTTTTCTGACAATCACCACTGTATGTCCTCATGCTTGGCTGGCTCGGTCCCTCACACTGACTCCCGTTAATGTTTAATCATGTATGCGTCCCAATCATGCTGCATCGTTAGAGGATACTGGCTCCCATCCCATTATAATCCAAGGGACCCGTCAGGATTCCCAAAAAAAGGTCAGTCTCTAAATACAAAGAGCAGGCAGCGCCACTGGTTGTAAGTAATCAAACTAAACACAGGTCTCTGGCTCTGCTCAAAAGTCTGTGAGGTTGACACACTCACAGATTAATTGATTTGGAAGACAATAGTGGATCAACTTTAGGATAGCCTAAAATACACATTTCTCCTGAAAAGAGCATATTTTACAGAGGTACTTTTTATTTCTCTCAAGTGAACTAACAACTTAAACATAAACAATGACAGCTAATATTGCAAAATGAATGGGTTGTATTGGTGATAATTTTATATTACTTGTTTTCTGCAGAATTAAATCTCTCTGTGGTTTAGCTGGAGCCTTTGGATTGAGTTCTAAGTACATCTGGTATAAAAAAAAAATATTATGTTATTCATACAGAACTAATATGACTGTTAAGAGATTTTTAGCACGAGCATAACACCACCATAAACCCTGAGCCCAGCACAAATACTCTGTGTAACACTGAAGATATTTTTTTGGGCCCTGCACAGATACCAGATGTCATTCCCTGAAAAGCGATAACAATCATACAGGTATTTGTCAGGAAAACCTAAAAAATTTACATCTAATGGAGTATGTGAAATAGCCTGGCCAAGTGGCTGAAGAAGGCAGTAGGCAGATGTCCATTGTAGCAGGTGGTTTATTTAGATTGCAAAAAAAAGGGAAAACAAGGGTGCAAAAAAAAAAGTATTTACAAAAGAAATTTCCCAAAGAAATAACTTGGAGGTTTAACATGGCTCAACAGAACATTAACTGAACTTAAAGGTATACTATGCAACCGTGTTGATTTTTCCAGCTGAGGCTCCCCCCAGAGGGCTTAAAAGTAAAAGTGCACTGTCTTAAACATGCAACAGCTGTTCTCCTGGTTTCTCCATCAAGGCGCTGTTGTTTTGAGCTTAGCAAGCAGACAGGCCGAACGCAATTAATGACTAACACAGTGAAAGTATGAACATGCACACAGAGAGAGAGGAACCATTCCAATGTTACTCCTACAATCGCATCAGCAGAAACGCGAGGTCCGTGTCAGCCTTTGCAGCCTTCTTTATTTTTTTAGCTCTCGCAATTCGGAAAAGCTTGCCCGATGTTCACCTGCGTACTACTCCTCTCTCTGTCCGAGCCCTTTCCTCTTTCTTGCCTGCTCCGACATGGGCTTTCGCTGTTTCCTCGCTGGTTCCGCCATGATAACTGCAAAAGATCGCCACTGTGCTAGCAACGAGCATGCTTTTAACTGGGGTAGCGTGTTCGCCGTAAAGCAAGACCGACTCTCAGCGAGACTTCTGAGCCCTGTGGGTGCGGGGCCGAGGGCTCCTGCAATGTCTAAGTGCGTATTTCCCCACAGACCACCAGGGCGGCCGAGAATACCTTTGTTCAACCTGAAATGACTCATTTAATCATCCAAAACGTTATGGATCACATTAATTAACTGGAAAATGTTGCATAGTGCGCCTTTAAATCAACCATAATTAACATCAAGTGCACCCAGCTACACTGACCTGGTTCTTCCCTGTTCCGAACCTCAAAATTCTCTCTTATACCTTTTTGGATAGGTACAAAATGGCCTGCAATGGACTCTTCCATTAACAGACGTGGTTAATCCATTTACCCATTAACTAGCTTGTGTTACATACAATGACTTTAAGCAATATCTTCAAAATAAACACCATACAATTAAATCGACATAAAACATTGGCAAGGTCTTAAATTGTTAACATCAAAATGTAAAGTGTTTTCCACCCCAACCTAGAAAAGTTATAACCCGATTTAAACC
The DNA here is from genome assembly GCA_018398635.1 of Cyprinodon brontotheroides. Taxonomy (NCBI): domain Eukaryota; kingdom Metazoa; phylum Chordata; class Actinopteri; order Cyprinodontiformes; family Cyprinodontidae; genus Cyprinodon; species Cyprinodon brontotheroides. The sequence goes on along the minus strand of JAGKQL010000011.1, from coordinate 20,437,037 downwards.
AAGATGTTATACTAAATGGTCTGTAAAAAATAAACAAACCCGGGATAGTATATGAATGCAAACTACAGAATAAAGAGATGGTTAAATCAAGCAAACAAGAAAACAAATGTATAAACTGAGACAAATGGTGTTCTCACCCACTTTGTCACAGAGTACACATGGGTTTGGAGCTACTTTTATTGTATGACTTCACGGACAACACTTATTCTTCTTTAAAAACAATCTCTCTAATCTCATCAACAATTCAATGATCTTTTGAAAGCCTTTCTGTCAACATTAAAACAATTGTCATCTTAAATAAGACACAATTGAGCAGTAACAAAGTCCACATGGAAATTTCTAAAGTGTATAATGGTTTAGGTTTAGGTTGCCAAATTATTTTAAAATAAATAAAGTCCTTGATTATAACACTATATATTAATATTTTTTTTAAATGTAGGCTTATTGAAAAGTTCTAAACATGCAGAGAAGAAAATGCCATTACTGACTACATTTAATGGTTTTTGATCAGCCACTGATGACTGAGCTGATATGGCACCAGGATGAAGTAAGCCTGGTTGTTTGTCTAGTCAGAAGCAAATTAGCCGCACAGAATAAATCACAACAGTAACGGATCAGTTTCTTCTTTCATGTAACCGAGCTGAGGCTTAATCAGGCCAGGATATCTGAAAAAATCCTAACTTTATATAATTTCTTAGTTTCATGAAATAGGCTATTTTCTCATGCTAATGTTTACTCTGATATTCAGCAACAATACAGCACCATCAGAATACTTACTCTGAGGAAAAGGAGACAAAAAAAAAATAGAAATCAATTTTGTTCTATACCATCATGACATTTCTATAAATATTGCGTGTTATCTGATATGTCAAAAAAGAATTTCAAAATATTGTTGACCATGCTAGTAGTATGAAACACTACAGGCAAGGGTGTTTTTATATCTGTACAAAAGAAATCATGTTTTCCACTTTGGTCAAGCTTTAAACTCTTTAGTCTGAACATGTTGGTGATGGTTTGTAGCTTCAAAGGCCTATAAAGGTCAAACTTTAACTTTTGAATTCAGTCAAGCTGCGTACAGCACACAAACACAGACACTATCCTTTTATCACACTCAGTATGCAGAGCTATAGGCAATAGTGGTAAGCATTCTCTCTCCTCAGAGATCAAAAGGATCCCTCCTATTCCTTTGTTCATGCCTTCTGCCTCGATGGTGGTTTATCTTCACCCTTGGCCCAAACAAAGCCATGGGCTGTGTCTGTCGACAAATACTGAACTTGTTAGAGAGAAGGAAAAAAAATATGAAAACAGTAAATGGCCATTTGGACCGATAGACTCATGTCTAAATACCTGCAATAACTTACAGAGTAGTCATAGGGCCCACTCAAATGGGTTTTACTGATTTTCTTTATAATTTTAAGCACTAAAACGATTTTCATTATGTCCATCCTAGCCATTTATCGAGCCAAAACAGTTATACCCTCTGATTTGTTTTTTGTTGTAAGCAGTGAGGTAAACGTACTGTTCTTTCTTATGCTGAAGTGTTATTGCCAATATTAGGACTTGTTCATCCAGCAGTGCCTACCTCATTGGCAAGGGAGGCAATATCCATTTCCAAGAAATGGCGTAACGACACAACAATAGGCCCATAAGCAACATTATCTGGGTGGGCTCCATATGAAATTCATTATTGATTGATTATTGAATCTGATTATTGATGTGCCAGGAGTGATAACTGTGTGGTCGGTGTTGGTAAAAGAGAAACTAGAGTTGGTAACTGAAAAGGACAGTAGTCATTTGCATTAGCTTTTACATGGCTGGTGACTAGCATGCCTAGTCTGGTCCTTATCTGGATTCCCTTCTTCTTCTGCTTATCAGGAATCCAGTTTGTGTGGGTTGTTTTTGTGTTTTTCTCTCCCACCAGTTGGTGCCCTGTCCTCGTTGGTTCTTCTGCACACCTGCGGTTCGTTGGTTCATCACTGAGGAGTATTTGAGCCGTTGACTGCCACTACCTCGAGGGCAGAGTGTTTGCCAGTTTTGGGTACTCTAGCCAAGCTGGGATTAGCTGAGTCTAACCTGAGCCTTTGTTTCACTGAGTTTAATGTTGTTTTTTGTCTTTGCCTTTCGGCAGGAAGCCTTCCTGCAAACTTGATGTTTGGCCTTCTCCCCCTGGAAGGGTTGTTTGTGTTCTCACTGAGCAGGGGGAAAACCTCCACACAACCCGTTCAAATTCCCACGGAAATCCAAGTGGCAGTCTGCGTAATTGCTCCTCAGGGTCCAACCAAAACCCTTCAACTTCCGGTTCACCAGCTCTCTGAGTTCCAGATTCCACCTCCTGTAGCTCGCCTCAATAAACCTGTTAAACTTTTTCCCTGGTTCTCTGAGTGGTTCTCTGCGTTTGGGTCAGATCTTTAAACAATCATGATACTGCTGTTCATGACTTTGTTTTTCAATATAACCCTTATATTACTAGCAAGAGTCCCATTGAGATGGAATACATCTTTTTAAATACTCCTAGCAAAGCAGCAGGACTTTAGCTTGGATTGGCTGCTGGTAGCATTGGATAGCATACCAGCTCATCCGCAGCAGAAGGAAAAAGCTGAGGTTGCCTTCTGATTGAGGCATTTGAATCGGGAAACAGCTAAAGAGCAAGTTCGCCATTTTTCTCAATAGACATAGTCAACTTCGTCTTAGACTTCTTAGAGTTAAAACCTTAATGAAGTTATTCTAGACTATCAAAAGCATTTGGCCATTTGTTGAGACTATCATTTTGTTAAAAGCTTAACAATTCTTTTTAAGTTTTTTGCATTGGGACTGCATCAGAACTGGCCCAGTTAAAAAATTACAGTATTTAAATTTTTCTAACCTACATTATAGTATTCTCGATTAATAGCAGAATCTTTTGAACTTTATCTTATTTGTAAAAGTTCAATAAAGGGTCATGCAAGTCTTTTGTTTTTCCTTGCTGTTGGCCGTTGTTTGTGTTTCTATATTCCCTTCAAGTCACATAGCAAATAGACTGTATATCCTTACTTCTGTATATCAAACTATAATCTTTGAGGAAAGATTACATTTTTCATAATCTTACAACTACAGCAGATCTAAAAAATATGTCCCAGCTGAATGGAGATTTTCCTGTTAAATCAACGTCACAAAAAGTGTCCATCTATTCATTGTATATGAGCTAAAATATTGGAGCACCTCCACTGTAGGACACACATCTACACACACTACTGCTGATGAATTAATCTATGCTGAGGGATGCATGTACATGCTGGCCATTTGATTTTGGTTGTAATGGGATAATCAGAAAACAAAATGTTTCCAGTTCTCGGTAGATGAATGAAAAAAAAAAAAAAAGAAAAGATGAGCACATTTTTTGGTTGTTTTGTTTAGAAATCGTGAATCAGGAAACAAAAAACCAACCTATTATCCGTTTTGCATTATCTGAAAATTGTGTTCCTCCCTGCTATTTTGTCAACATATTTAGGTCCAGTCAAATTTTTTTGCCTTGGTATATTGAATATTAGAAACTTTCATTTATGTACTCCCTTTATGTAGTCGTAGAGAAAGCTCACAGCCCTTTTATATTAGAGACACATTTAATCACCCAACAAACGGGCAAAATTATACCTTAATAGCCATGCTCATCCAAGGGCATTTCATCACCTGGGAATAGAGCTGAAACTAATTCTCTCAAACCACAGCCAATCTACATTAAACTAGGAGGAGGGGGACAAAGGGATTCTCATTATGAAGTTAAAGATTTACTAAGAAAGAACCTACATGCAAAAAGAAAATAGTCTTTGGGGATCCAGGGAGACTCTGCAGATGACAATAAACAGGCTGAACTAATGCTAGAAATAAGATACAACAGAAAGTCATGATTACAAACATCAATCTGACAAGGAGTGAAGGGAACTGAATAGGGGATAATAATGATGAACTCAAATAGGAGGAATGCAGATGCTTTTGAAGATAATGATGAAATATACTCAGGATGTGAAGTTCTCATGATTATAAATATCCATAATTTATTTAACAAGGTTTGTAAATGTTATATTAGGGAAGTAGCTAGAGAACAAAGGCAAATTGGCCAAGATAGAGGAAAGAAAGTAATTCTTATGTACACCCATATCTACCAAAATTATCTTATTTCACATATCACAACAGGACATGGCATTAAAAGACTTGAATCTATTTAATATAACTCAATGGTTTCAACCCTAGAAAGTGAATATTGGGAAGACAGTATCCTTTACATTTTTCTAATATTTTCTTTTTTCATGACTCTTTTTATCTATTCCCAAAGTATTTTTGATTAAGGCTCTTAGACTGGGAATCTCTGTAGAATGACATTACAGAGATGTTGGCAACAATATTATGTGGCAGTCATTGTTAAATGAAATGAAACTCTGACACAATAACATTCCTACAGTACAATGTTGTCACAGGAGTTTTACATTTTTTCAGGAATGCAGGTGGAAGAATAAATACTGCAGGGCACATTAACCTTCATTAGTATGATGACTAGGGCAGAAAGGCTTTATGGTGTAATTACCACAGAGGATTTATGGTAATAGCTGGTTTTATTGTTGGGCATCTGTCAAATTGATTTGATGTCCTGAGTGGAATTTAAGCCTTTGTTGACATGTGATGGTTCCATCTGTTTACATTAGCAACCCTTAATCTAATTGGAATTTATATAGACAGAGCACAAAATAAACACTTGTATGATACAATGATTGAACAAGAAGCATTCTGTAGACCAGAGAAATCTAATCTGGGTTTTTTTTTTTTTACAGTTTATAGTTATTGCTCACAGTATTATACAATGTCTGTTTCTATTAATACTTTAATTGAAATCAACACGCACTCATAATATCGATTAAAAAAAAAACACTTTATTTTCATCTCTGAGGCTTAGAAAATGGCTGCAGACAGCAGTTCTTTGTAGATGTTGGACAGGTTAGGGTCTTCATGATGAGATGCTAGGATCTTCCACAATGCTTCCGCCTTCTGTGAAAGCTCTGTTTGATTCAGGATTTTTGACTTGTGTTTGTGTTTTAGGGATTTGATCCAGAGGGATGGCAAGCAAAGCCTGAACCTGAGAGACAAGTTTAAACACCTAAAGATTCAAAGGGCAGCTCTGCCAGTGCGATAGGAGGACCTGTAAGGACCCTCTCTCCACACACTCGCACACACGTTGCTCTCCTTCTGAAGAGCAGTGGATTAGTGGTGCGGGTTAGTTTTAAACTTCCTCCATCTTATTTTGCCCATCAAAGAACTGTGAATTTGGGTTGAACTGTGAGTTGGACTTTGAACAAGGACTAAAACCGAAGCTGCGAATATGCACAGTATAAACCAAGATTTTATTAAGCAAACCATTTTTCTCCAAGCCAGATTTAAACTTCTAATACTAATCCATTGTTAACAGTTGTTACTGGATATATTTGCAGCATTGCATATGCTACACACATCTTTCAAGTTTCCAGGAAATCAACTCATCCACAGGAAGTTCTATATCAAAGGATAAATAACAGAGTGTTTTACAATCTTTAAAATTATGTTGAATAATTCTTAGAAGAAGAAAAAAATGTGATGCTTTAAAGCTTTTAAAGTTCTTGTGCTCCTGTTTTTTTGTGAGTTTATGCACCAGAATATGACACAGACAAAGGCTACAAGCTTATGATAGGAATGAGGGTCCTGGAAAGCCTTCAGGAAGTTGTTAACCTCTTAAGAGGTTATAAAAATACAGAAAGATTATGAGGAACGTCAGGAGAAAAAGTGGATAAATTACAGTACAGTGGTTGAAAAGCATCCATGAGGAGAAATATGAAATTGTAAAATCCCATGTATGAATAAGAGAATAAACCTTTATTGCACAGTAATCAGTAGCAAATAAATGATTAAGTGTTTTCTGGTTTAAAAATTGCTTTCCTCAATTTCATCAAAATTGATCTATTTTTGTTGGATAGATAGGGGTACAGTCATTGAGAATTGTAAGGAGTTTACTTGGCCCCATTCACTTCAAGGTCTAATTGCCACTGACATCACATGGCCTGTTTTTTGGGGGTTGTATGCCAAATTGGATTCAGTGTGTTTTGGAGGAGAGCTTGGCTTAAACCACTATACTCTGTCTCCCTGCAAACATAATATTGTCAAGTATTTTGAAGCTGTTTTTTGTTGTTGTTTTTAGATTTTTCTGTTTAAAGCCTTTTTATTTTTCCTATGATCTTCAAATTCATATCCCTGTACTACTTGTGCATCTTCATATTGATCTATAAAGTACATTGAAACTTGTGGTTGGAACAAGAAAAAAAAAATGTTCATGGGAACATGGGCTGGGGCTTTAATATAGCAAATTAATACCACCCTTTGAAAATGGATGCATTTTTAAAGGACAGCTTTTTGATTGAAATGCTATTTCATTGCCTTTTCATTGCGATGTGGATAAAAAAAAAAGGTTTTAGTCATATGGAAAGTATGGTCAGCACTAATGCCCTCCCAAAAACATGTTCAAGGGCATGAAGCAACTTATCATAACATAATAAATGTGTATTTAGCCAAGCCTGTATTTGAAAACATTGGTGGACCCTTTATGATTGTTCATGCTGCATTACAGGGTCAGGGATTTGCATGTGGGGGCACTCTGATGTGAAGTCTTGGTTTCTACTTAAATGCTAATTGGCAGGTTTAGTCAAGCAAGGTGTGTAATCTATACTACATAACTCTGTGATGTCAACATCACTTATCTTTATCTATTGCTATGGAAAACATCACTGTTTAATAGTTTGCCATTCCTTCGATCATTGATCTTCATGCTGGTCAGTTTCTAAATTAATCCAGTAGCCCACATCTATATTTTAGGTAGCATCAAGGACAATCATGTCTTGCAAGTCAATGAATGGATGCAATCAACTGGTTTTCCTAACCAATCTGACAGACTTGTCTCTGTAAAGACTCTTAACATGACGTGTTATAATTGGCGCTATATAAATAAACTGACTTGTATTTTACTCACCTACAATAAGAATAAATCTTTTTTTTATTTTTGAGAAAGACACCTGAGGAATTTGACAGTTAAGATAAGCCAATCTTTGTGTGTTCTTGCGCTCATGCTGTCTCTGGCAAAAAAACGTTTTCTTTTTTATTCTCACCATCAAAACCGGAATGATGCAAACATTTAACACTCCTGAGACAGCATACAGTTAATGTCATATCAAAAAAATATATATGCAAGTAAAATGCTTATGAGAGTGTTTTCCACATGATGCAAGAGCAATGAAATATCTAAAGGCAAGGCTGAAGTGTGTGTGGATGACAGTTATGTCCATTATGAAATATGGTGCCATTAAGAAACAAAAGCTCAACCGCGCAAGGAGAGACATGTCAATAGTATCCTAACGGATGTGACTGAAGCACACTCTCTCTCTTTGTCATCTGTGACCTCTTTGTCTCTTAACTCAGCATAGATGCGTTTTTGTGCCTGGCTTTAGGCTCTAATAGTCCATTGATTCATTCGCCACATGGCCAAGAGTCAGTTAGGTCTGTGATTATTTTTTTTCTTTGAAAACATTCTCCCTATTTTCTCAGATCCATCTTATTAAAATGTAATGGCAAACAAAACTCAAAGTCTCTATCTGATGGTGCAAGGAAAAACAATTTTAAGAGATTTGTGATGGTTTATAGCCTGTGGTTCTAAGAGGAGAAAACACTCAGCGGGTCAGATGAGATAGACCTTAAAATAGATCACTACCGCCAGAGGATTCCTCACACTGATGCCACTGTTGATTGACAGACCTTAAATCTTCTCAGTGAATGTCAAACAAAGCCAACCCTGACCACCTGGTTAGACTGTCTAGACTTTCTGCTCTACTGAGGTGAGGATAGAGTGACATTTAGCGTGAGGTAATAGTAGCATATGGGAGATAAGTGAACTTGTCAAGTTTCTAACGAAAGTCCCTGCCAAGCCAATTTTGGGTTTCTTTATGGAATGTTACATATATAATTCTCTGCATGTGATCTGAAAAGCCTTCACAGATGGCTTCTCCAGACTCTACATGTGCAGCTAGGGAAAGCTGGGCAGGAGGAGCTCACCACAATGTTTGTGGAACGCCCTAGCAGTCCTAAAAACATAGGCCAAGAAATCCTGCTTTTCCTAATGTCCACCTATAAGCTGAAAAGCACACTGGAAGATCTATCCTTTAATTTGGCAGAGAGAATGCTTGAATTAAAAGCTTGCTCTTGATATAGGATTTAGAGAGATGCTTGTAGCGTAAAATATTCTGTAGCATAGGCTGTATCTCTTGCGGCTATTTGATTGCTTCAAGCTGTACCTCTGGGCTTCTGGTCACATAAGCAAACTCCAACATACATCCAAAATTTATTTTTACATTATATGGTTTCATAACTCCATTCAAAAAGTAAATTTCTCTCATTCTACACTGGTGTAAAATTGTCCCCTCCCCCTGGGAAATTTTGGGGCTTTTTCTTTGTTTTTGTTTTTTTTTCAAACTTCATTATAACATAAATAAATACAAAAGGCATTTTTAAATAAAAAAAGTTTTTCAAACCAACCTAAAATTTATGTAAGTAATTCCAAAGCATTTTAAACTATCTAAAACAAAATAAACACAGTATGCTCTAAGTCAAAGTAAAAAAAAAAAAAACAAATGTAGAAGCAATTGGAAAGCCTAAGGCTTATGGAGTACAGCAATGAGGCAGTGGTTGGCCAGAATTGGTCCACCTACCAAATTACCCCAAAAGGGTAATTAACAACTCCTTGGAGAGTTCAGAAAAGAATCAAATATCAAAAGCTCTGCAGACCTCAGCTGAGTCAGCAAAGGTAATTGTTCATGATTCAACATGATGAGGTGTGATTTTCAAAAACCCGTAAAAATGGCATCAATGAGTGTTCAAAGATGAAAACCACTGCTGACCAAAGAGAACACCAAAGTATATCTCACAGTTTTACAGACTTTTGGAACATACTGTATAGGACTGGGCGATTAGCTGAATTTTCCCCATTACCGTCATTCACAGCGACAAATTTACCATGTCGGTAAAAGAAATAAAGTAAATTTTGCAGTTTTGCCTGTGTGCAAGGTGGCTGGTATTTCTTTCCCTTTAGGACATAGCAACAGGTCTGTAAAAAAGGAGCCTAGTGAAGAAGCGTCTAACACAGCTGTAAACAAAATTACATCAGTTAATCCTGTTAGCCAAGCCAGTGCAGTGATGAGGCCAAGTGTGCAGAGAAGAGGTCAAGAGGGCGTTGTCGGAGTTACAGTAAGCGCCTAGCAGACTGGTTTTGAGTGAGGGTGTGCGAGTTAAAACATTTCACATTGCTCTCACTGCACGCTCAGTTCAGTGCCACCAAAATTACTCCATAGATGTGTCATGATCTTGTCGCTGATGGTTTGGTTTTTTCCTTTGCTCCTTGCTCCCCTGTCTAATTGGTTCTGCAGCTGATTATCGCCGACCATTTCCACCTGGTTCCTCTACTATTTAGGTTGTGTGTTTTGCCTCCCATCAGCGCCAGGTTATATTTTTGTGAGACGTTTCGTAGCTATCTTTAGTCTGTCTGTTTTCCTGATTTTGACCGGTTTCTGCCCTGAGGATCTTGAGTTTTGCCTTGCCCCTGTCTGCTCTGTTTGTCGTATCTGATCTTGAATTCTACCGCCTTCTGAACCTGGAACTGTCTTCTGACTTCGGCCTTGGATTTCCCTTCTGGACTCTGTTGCTGCTCGGCGTCGGCTGGCGCCCACTTCGCTCGCTCTCTAGGAACTCTGGGGGCGTCGACCGCAACTGCGGTCAAACCTCCCTCGTGATTTCTGCTGTGTTCTCCGCGAACGGACTGAACTTTGAGTCAGGTCAGTGACATAGCTCCCCGCAGCAGACGAGCAGCCCCGCGCACCTGTTAGTGTAAATAAATGCTTTGAACTTTCCCACTGCCTGTCTTGCCTTGAATTCTGGGTCCAATATTCTGAGATCATTACAAGATGTTTGGCAAAAAAAAACACAGAATGCAAAGTTTGTCTGAAATTGTCGAGACTACCCAAAGTAACGCATCCACCCTCCAGCACCTATAGCATCCCCGCTGTTGAGTTCTTAGATGTGCAAAAGGCTTCTTTGCCCAAAAATGTTTTCAAGAGAGAGATAACATCTTTCTCCTGTTCAATGAGACATTGTTTAATGTTTAAACCTGAAGGGGTACAAGATTTTAATATTTAACTGAAAATAATATGTACTGTCATTTATTCAACAAAGAACTTATAAAAAGATCTGTTGCATATTCTGCACATGCCTTTATTTCTGATAGAGGAACCGGAGCATTTATCATGCATTTATCGCCATCGAGGTAAAACTGCCTAATTTATGGTGATATTGATTTCAGGTCATATCGCCAGGCCCTAGTACAGTATATAGATAACTGGAAATAAGTAAACTTTGTCATCAAGCATAAATAGCTGTACACATACAACCAAATTGAATTATCAGTTTTCACAGTCCAACAGTGAAGCAAAAAGGCAATATCTAAAATACACAAAAAGCAAGAAATAGGCCATATCAGATAATATTATACAATGGAATGAGATGGACAAAACAAGACAATGGTGCCCTTCTTGGTTTGCTCATAGTTTAAGACCTAAACTTTGAAAAGTGGATTTGCTTGGGAAATAGAACAGAGGAGATCCCTGGAGATGATAGAATCTTATTAGAAGAGAGGGAGGCAGTTGAGTGAATTTCCAGAGCAGTTATGGGAAACAGAAGTTATTTTGAGTAAAATTAAAATTATTTGTTCACCCAATTAATGAATCCAGAAATTTAGTTGGCTGTTTCTTATTTAAAAAAGGAATTAAGTTGGGCTCATTTAATAAGCTATTTGTGGAGCTTTAATTGCATTTTTGGTTCCTTTCATTTAGAAGTATTCCATGGCTTCAGTAACATGGACAGAATTGTTTGTTCTCATTGTTTAATCAAAGAACAATCAGCAATAGTCACAGTGATAACTTAAATCTGACTAAAGTAATTATGAATAAATTCTAATAAATTCAGACCTGGACAAAAAATATAGTACCTTTAAGAATTTGTTGTACAACCTTTTGAAGAAATAACTGCTATCAAACACTTAATGTAACTGTCAATTACACCTCTGCAAATCTTCTCAGCAGGTATGTTGGCCCGCTTCTCATGAGCAAACTGCTTAAGTTTGAAGGGTGCTTTTTCCAGAAGATATGTTTCAGGTCCTACCAAATATGCTTGATAGGATTTAAGTCAATACAAAGGCCACTTTAGAATAGTCTGTTTTCTTCCAAGCCATTCTTGGGTGTTTTTAGCTGTGAGTTTCTGGTAATTATCCATGACCTGTGACTGAGAACAACTCTTCTATCATTGGGCAGAAAGCTTCTTTGAAGTTGAAGTTTACCTTGTAGAGATTAAAGAAACATGAAGCAAAGCAAAACATTATTGAGCCTCCTTAATGCTTCACACTAGCAACAGTGTCTTTTTTCATCTGTGAATATAGAGTGAATGTGCCTTGGCAAAAAGTAACATTTTGTCTCAGCTGTCCTCAGTACACTCTCCCAGAAGCTTTGTGGCTTGTCAACATGTAGCATGGTAAATTCTAATCTGGTTTTATATAGCTTGTTTTTAACAGTGTTGGCCCTTCTAGGTCATCTCCCATCAAGTCCAATTTAGCCACTGTTCATCCAACCAAAGATATCTCGAAGAGGCTCTAAGCAGGGCATTTCTAGTTAGGTTCAGAGATCTTAGAACATTAGTTGATTTGAGCTGTAATCCAGCAGGAGTCAGAGAGGAGGAGGGGTTAGACTCAATTTTGACGACAACTTTTTAATATGTCTTTAGAACGATGAAGTCCCACTGATAGACCAGTCTGGCTGCTAGGCTAATTAAGCTTAACAGTCTGTAGTAGCAGTGCAAATCCCAAAAGAGAGCCGTCAAACCACACCAAGTGCTCAGGGATTTCCGGATACCTTTATTAGTCTCTAGTGACTGAAAATGAATATAAATTGTTAATGAGGCACAGTGTATGGTAAAAACTGCGAGTGGTAGAACATAAAATGTGATGTTTTGTCAGAAAGTTTTGACATAAAGGCTGCTAGAAGTAGTTTTGAACAGGGGGCGCTGTGAATATTATTTTTTTTTGGCACAAAAGGCCTATGAGCCTATAGGCCAAATTAAAATACAATGAAAATAAATAAGTAAATTGATTGAGACACAACCAGGGTCTGTAGGACACACATCATCAGTTCTCAGATATATATGTATGCTATTAATTAAACTTCACAAAAACACTATAACAATGTAGGTTTGGTCAGCTGGAATGAACCTGAGTCACAAGTGACTCTATGAGCTCCAAAATACTTTTACGCAAACCGCAAGAAATAATTATATTATTACACTATTTAAAAGTAATTGAATAGGTCTCCATTACACAGGAACACAAGATCAAACTAAAACTCTAAAATACTATGGTTACGTTAAACTGCACAAATAGATATGAAAGTGTGCGGCAGCACCATGTTCTTACCTTGAGCTACACGTGTCCAAATTTGCAGGTGTGCTATGAGGTCGTGAAGATAGGTAAAAGTGCTTTATCTTGGGTTGCCTGTGTAGCTGTCTCTGTTTGTTGCGCCCACGGGTTTAATACTTCAGCCTCCTGCTTCTCCATCTCTCATGAGTTAAGTAACGTTAAGCATGTTGCAAATGTAAGTCAAAAGCCATAAAGAAGCGTTATGTTCCAAAACCACAGGATGGCGCTTCTTTGTGGATAAAAAAAATAAATCTTGCTTATCACTTATAAGCAATGTGTAGGCTACGTGGTTACACTAATACGTTCGTCGTAGAAACGATAAAATAGAAATAGCACTACAGACATTTTTCTATCGTCCGTACGATATGTGTCGTCTTATCGCCCAGCCTTGGCTTGCAGGATACCTCTTTACTAAGCGACCACTTGTTTGACTGACGTTGCCATGACAGCATTACTAACGTGAACTTGTGTTGATTAGGCCTCAAAATAATTTAATAAAATCAAAATACACATAATAGTTAAATAAAAAAGTCAAAATAATTTCCCAAAATATTCATAAGAAATTTATAAATTGTGCAAAGTATCTCTAATACACCTTTTTAAATCTTCCTCTCACCAGTCAGGGGACCTGCAGCACCCCCAGCACCTCCACTACCTGCGGCCATGTTTTCTTTTGAGTATAAATCATAAACTGTTTTGCCAAAGTTTAAAGAAAAATGTTGGGAGTAATGACATCATGATCTGAAGGAGCTCTTTCAAATTTCCTTGTAGAAACAAAAAATATACCTTCTCCTTAGACTGACTTCTCATGTAAATCTGACTTAGTAGAGTGTAACCATTTCTATGCATAAATAAATACATATATTTATTTTTCACAATTCTATGCTGACATGGCTTCAAAAGAGTTTACAAGTTCGATGCAGTGTTTTATCGTGTACTATAGGGATCCTACAATCATCAAACCCTCTGTCTATAGCTTCTACTTGATATAAATATGTGCGTATGTAGACAGGGCCTTTAATACTGTAGATAACATTCTGTTTGTGCTATAGGCATCTGAGATATTCCTGATTATTATAATAAAAGAAAATAATTGTAAACACATGTTCCCATTACCGCCACCCGCTGGGCTAAAGGTGTAATGCAATTTCTCTCATGCAGATTGATGCAGGGCTTCCACAGTAAAGGAAAGACCCTTAACCCTTAACCCTTAATGGGGTTAAGGGTCTTGTTTAGGAACCCAGAGTGGAGGCAGTGAGATTCGACACACCGGTTTATGGAGAACAAATGCTTAAGTTCATCGCAAATGGTTAACATGCACCATATATGTGGTAATACTGAAGCATTAATAGATAATGTGTGCTGTTGGGTTTACTTTTTCTTCCTTGTAAAATGAATGATCATATCAAGGCTACTTGAATAAAGCAAAGATAATACTTAATTGGACCCACATTTTTGAGAGTTTTCAGTTATGATTATATTTGTAACATTGTGATAACTTATCAAAAAAATGCACCTTTAACAAAAGGCTTTATACAGGCTATGTAAAATTATATTTTTTTGGTGAAGGGTTTCTTTAGTCAGTGAATATGTGCAACCCATATGTGGTACTTAAATTTATACATCCCGCCCTCCATACCAACCACAATTTGGTGCACCACGTGTTGCTTGAGTGGGCAACAGTTCTTCACTTACTGTTGAGGGCCTTATAAGCCACTTGCACACATGTGTAAGTGGTTTCAGCTGGGACTTAATGTGGGCGACCCTCCATGGGCACATGCAAATGGAGTGAGTAGTGGGTAGTGAGAGGGAGGGGCCGCTTAGTAGGAAAAGCTCAGGGTGGAGCCGCTGTATTCCGGAAAGAAGGACAGGCTAACTGAAAATATTTTGGACATTTCTCATTAGTCCAGCTGAATGCTTACTGGTTCAATATTGCAACTGCCACACATTACCACACATCCCCTACATTGCCACCACGGATCCCCTACATTGCCACACATCCCCTACATTACCACACACATCCCCCCTACACCCCCACACACATCCCCCTACACACACGATCCCCACTTACCACACAACCCCTACATTGCCACACATCCCCACATTATTCACACACATCCCCTACATTGCCACATGCATCCCTCCCTACATTGCCACGCGATTCCCTCTTACATTGCCATATGCATCCCCTATACATTGCCATCAGCATCCCCTACATACACACATCCCCTACATTACCACGCATCCCTCTACATTGCCAATGCTAATATCCCTACATTGCAAGCACGCCATCCCTCACATTGCCACGAGATCCCCCTACATTGCCACACATCCCCTACATTACACACACATCCCCACATTGCCCGCGCATCCCCTACATTGCCAATATCGCATCCCTACATTGGGCACGCATCCCCTACATTGCCACACATCCCCATACATTGCCACATATCCCCTACATTGCCACGCACCATCCTCTACATTGTCACACGCATCCCCTCTACATTGCCACGCCATCCCCTAAACCCATTGCCACACATCCCCTTACATTGCCACACACATATCCCCTACATTGCCACACATCCCCCACATTGTCACACATCCCCTACATTGCCACGCATCCCCTACATATTGCCACTTGATCCCCACATTACCACATCCCTACATTGCCACACATCCCTACATTGTTTCACACATCCCCCTACATTGCCACGCCCATCCCAAATATTACCACACATCCCCCACATTGGCCACACCACACATCCCCCTACATTGCCACACATGCCAATATCCCTAAGCATTGCCACACATCCTACATTGGTGATTGTTTTCACTGGCTTTCAAAATATTACCACCAGTATATGTGTTAAGATAAAAATAAGTTAACTGGATGAAATATTGCATGCTTTGAATTGCCTCTTGGGTGCTATTTATTTTTGTACAAAATAGATAATTAAACAAATTTTGCTCTGTGGCATTTCTTTAATCCTGATACCAAAAAACAAGTACTGTCAGACTACTTACCTCAGAGCAGAGCACAACATCTGTCATAGGACACAGCTGCTTTTCCAAAAACAGGTGTGTCAATTTATTATGAGCTGCAGATTTATGGATTTCTATGAGGCAAAAGATTATTGCTAAGTAATAATGTAAAACCCTCATTCGTTTAAAAATAATCATTTTCGTTGAATGCAAATAGGAGCTGTTGGCAGCATAGAAATAAATGTGACAGAAAACCATGTGGATAATGGTTTACTTTGCCTTGAGCAATACTCCACAATTGTTTAGTAAATGTATGTATTTAGCTTTGTTATGTAGGCGCTCAAGATTAGTGAGTTTTAAAATTTGTACACATAATACTGTAAGAAAACAAAAAGCTAGAATTGTGAAATTTGGCACTTTTATGTTCTGGCTAAAATGCTGTGTCCTGATCTATTGCATAATCTCATGTTGAACCTTTTTTTTTCTAAGACTGCTCAGTAAACTTAACATTATACTTTATTAGATGATGCATTCTTCATGAGGCAAACTGGGTGAGGGGGTCTTTCTGTTTTGTTTTCTTTTTTTTCTGCGTACAACCTCTGGAGAGGAAAGGTTAATTGTACTCCCCGTGAACCTGTCAGGTACTGTTAAGTTGGCAAAACATGCTCCAAAAAGAATCTGCCCTTAAGCTAGACCAGAATTAAAGAGCCAGAAAAGAATAACATATTCTATGGAGAGGAAGAAGCGACAGGTAGCTTCTTAACCTGTTTGCCTCCTCTGCATTGCTTATCTTTTCCCTCTTTGTCAGATTTGTCAAGCTTGAGGTAAGCAGAATTTTATAACATGATCTGTACATTAAGATATATCTAATCTTGGCTGATAGTGAGCAGGTAAAGATCACTTTTCCTTTCCCTGCATTATTTTGCTCTCACTCCCTTTTGTCATTTAAGTATTAAGTGAAATCGCAGAGTGCCGAGTGTACTTTCTGAATTTCAGGTAAAGGCAAAATGAAGCATTATCACACAATCGGTCTATATGCCCATAAAAACCAAAAAGAGCTCATTCACATGTATTTTTTTTTTTATTACTGTTCATTGAGCACCACATAAGAGATATAAAAACTTCAATTAAAATCTTCCCAAACCATACTAATTCAAATACATTTTCTAACTGACATTGATTAAAGATCTTCTTTTTTTAATTGGCTGTGTGTCTAGTTCCTAATGATATGGCCTTATTGGAGAAATTAATCTTTTGTCATCATCCATTGGTCTTTGTGTCTTTATTTTGTATTCTTTCTGATCATCTCTGTATGATTATTATCTGCTATTCCTTTTCAGATTTGTTTATTCCCTTGTGTTGAATTTACTGGGTATTTCTTGTGTTCGGCTCTCTGTTCACTTTGATTTATTCTCCTAAATTGCTGTTGCATTTTTTATCCAATTGGTATGGAGATAATTATGTGTCTTAGTTTAGTTCCATTTGTGTTGATTAGTTTCTTTCTTTTTTGTTCCCCTTACCTGGTTCCAATGTGATTCTCTAAAGTTGTCATAGCATTGTTATACAATTGATTACTGTTGTGACTTAATTTATTCAATATTCAGTCAAATATGTTTTATATGTGTTGCAGGACAAAAGGTAAAAATATAATTTAAGCTCAAATCATAATCAAACAGTTATCTCGCCACACATGAAAAAAATTCACGTCTTTCATTACAATTATAAAAACTGAGTAATAAAAATAATATTACTCTGGGTTAAACAGATTTCAAATTAAATCTTTTAGCTTAACTAGTGAAATTCAACTGACGCCAAAGTTTAGCATGGATTATACACTCAACAAAAATATAGATGCAGCACCTTTTTTATGAGAGGAACTCAAAGATCTAAAACTGCACCTTTCAGAGTGGCCTTTTATTCTGGGCAGTCTAACACACACCTGTGCACTAATCATGGTGTCTCATCAGCATTCTGATATGGCACACCTGTGAGGTGATTATCTCAGCAAAGACTGAACAATATTTGAGGGAAATTGTGATATTGTGTTTGTGGAAAATTGTTTAGATGTTTGAGTTCATCTCATAAATCTCATAAATGGGAGCAAGACAAAAAGTGTTGCATTTATATTTTTGTTCAGTGTATACTCGAAAACAAAAATCTTAAAGTTATTTCTTATAATTAGGTGAATTATTATATAAATATATATATATATATATATATATATATATATATATATATATATATATATATATATATGGTTATATATATAAGGTATGGTTATATGTTTTTATATATATATATATATATATATTATATATATATATATATATATATATATATATATATATATATATATATATATATATATATATATATGATATATATATATAATATATATTATATATTTTGTTAAATGATTAACCATATAAATCAATTACCATTTAGATAATTACAAATCAATAACCCTTTCTATTAAAAAACTATTTCAGAACCAAGTTGGCAGAGCTACTCCATTGTACAGCCACTATAAGCATTGCAGTTCTTAAATATTCTATTCATTGTCAACGTCAGACCAGATGTCATTTGTTTTTTAAATAATTTCTCTGTTTAGACAATGAACTTTCAGCCACAGCTGTTAAGGTGGTTTTAAAGGATTTTTTGATAGTCATCATTATTTTAACAATCATTATAATGAACCATTATAACTAGGATATTGAAGAAGCAGTTGTGTGTAGCCCCATCATAAATATGCTTGTATTAGTGCATTTGAACTGTATCCTATATTTTATGGAATGAATGAAATGCCAAATACTGTCTGCTGAGCTTGTTGAAATATTTCAGAAATGTATTGTGAAATCCTGATGAACCACATTTCTCTTTTAAAAACTCCCATCAAATATATATTATTTATAATGTATCTTTGAGTGCATGTAAATTCAAATGTAAAGTAATTTAATACAACAAAGCAGCATGTTGTCTATAAACAAAGAAATATACCTGCTTTGTAAAGCTGTTGGTAGACTTGGGTTTTATTTATCAGCCTGCTTGCCAGAGGCTAGTATTACTTCTTTTCCTCAAAGCCTTTCTGCCTAAGGCGAATTAGGCCCTCAGAATGATGTTAGACAACACAATAGACATAGCACAACCATCACTATGGTACTGACCCCAGATACAGACTTCAATGCTGTGGCCATGGTAAGATGCACTTGTTGCTAAGGCCAGTGTCCCACCTTGGGGCACGGTAACAGAAGCCTCCAGACTTTGATAGTGTTGGCAAAAATACCTGAACAAAACCTCCAGCTGGAGCTTAGTGGGACAGCCCAGCAGATGTTGCATTTCTTTCCCAATCAATTCTTTGAACTCTCTGGTGGCCTGCAAGTAGGGCACACAATTCCTCTGGCTCTTCCGGGTGTCTGACTGCAAATTTACAAGAGCAACTAACAGCGAGGATAATTTATTGTGTACATTGCAAAAGGAGGGCAGTAAATGCTAAGGACAATATAATAGGCCATTTATCAAAGGTATGCCTGATTGCTCTGCTGGACCTCCATTTGTGCAAGCCTGAGGCGCAATCCTGCAAACGGTTTTGGTGGATATTAAACCTAAAATTGCGTAGCCCTGCTGAGGGTTATAATTACTATGGCACTATCTTAGCAGGAGACACAGAAGGTTAAATATGTTTCCACATGGCTGTGCATCACTTAAAAATTAGAAATATTATTGCTCACATATTTAAACAATCAGACAGTTATTCATATTCAATATGAATGAATTTTAATGACCAAGTAACTTGCATTGTAGCAGTTGCAGCAAAATCGCAGCAAAAAAATACATCCAGACACCTAAAAATATGGAGCTCCATTTTTTTATATAGAAAAAGAAATTAGTAATTGTTTTGTTATAATAATAGCAAAAACTACTATTAATTCTTATTTAAATTGATTACTACTTGAATGAAAGAAAATGCTTTTTAAACTGTAAGAAATTAATAAAAATTGTGGTTCAATTCTATTCAGCCTCTTTTACTTTTGGACCCAGTAGATTAAATGTAAAAAAAAAAAAGAAGAAGTAGATGGTGTAACTAAACTAAACTTAACCTAAAGCAATATGCATGGTATGGTTGTTACATGCCAGGTGTGCTGGTCATTGACCTTGACCTAGTTAAGAACAAATGCAGAGGAAAACTTTCTCACTGGGATCAGCTTCATAGTCATGGTAGGCCACTTCTTTGATTTTATTTATTTAGACTACTCGTAAGCCCACAGCCCGCCAAATGTTGAAAGGGCAATATTATTGCCATTGCTGTTAATATATAGTGGAAATTTTACACATTCAGTAATAAAATACCACACAGGATGGTCATTTAAGGAGGGGGAGGATTTTTTTAACTTTTTTAGGAAGGGGGATGCCATGCCCCCTCATCCCCCCTCAACTCGAGTACTGCGTACACCCTTAAATAAAATCCAGTCTAACCAATTGTCAGTTCAGCTGTATGTAACTTCATGTCAGTATAGAAATAAGAGAACAAACAGCAACCTGAAGTATGATTCATGTAAATTTAGATTGACTTTTCAACAAAAAGAAAACTATGATTGAAAAGCAGAAGCTAAAACCTTTTTCCTGAAAATAATCAGAATCAAATAATTTTCATCTGATGTGCAAAACATGGATTTTCCGCAAGTTTGCATTTATTAAGATGTTCAACATAAAGGAATGTAGCATAACATGAAAATCATCCTCTGAAAAGTAAATGCTTTCACAGACAAAAATCACACGTTGACAGCTGAAGATTATACATTTCACAGCCTTAAGCCTAAATTCTAATGACACCGACTGTGTGACATTATGGAGATGCCAAAAAAATATTATCTTATTTGGAGAAAATCAGCCAGAGGCATTCAGTGAAAAAAGTTGATCCATGTGGAAGGTTTTTGGACGGCAAGTTAAATTTCAGATGGCAGAAATAAGTAAAATCTTGTCTTGTGGCATTTATGGTGTCTAGACAAAATGTTTGTATCCCGTGAAGTTTTTTTTAACGTTTTTATCATGTAGCAAACACAAACTTCAAAGTTTTCTAGAGAGATTTTCTGTTATGGACTAAAACAAAATAGATATTTATTGAAAGAGAAAGTAAAAGGGGAAATCTGAATTAAGGCCTGCTTGTGTAAAATGTGCTTAAGAGTCAACTGATTAGTAAACCAGGTTTCAATGTCTGTTTTAATCCAGCTGTTGATGTCTCAGTGGGTTACATAACATATAGGAATAAACAAACAGTGCATGAAGAGCAAGAAACAAAGCAAAAAAGCGAGGAAGAAAGCTTTAAAGCGTTTTAAATTAGGGTTAGCTTGGTAAACACGGTGGCAGCATCATGCTGTGGATTTTCCTTTTTTTAGCATGGAGCAATGAAAATGATTGTGCTTGACTGGAAGTTGTATATGACTAAATGCAGAGTAGTTATTTAAAAAAAAATGTAAAAAGTTATGAATGTCTCACTATAAGAACAAAAAGCAAGACTATGTCCCTTTTAAAGTTGCAAAAAGTAATATTAATTAAAAATGAAACATGAAAAAAATCTACGATCAGTGGCATGGTGTGAATACTTAGATGGTTATGTATTTTTATGTGTCACCACCAGATTACTCTTACCGGTAGTCCAGCTCAGCTCTGCTCGGCTGCACTGCCCTGCATACTTCTCCAGTAAATATGTCCACTTCGCTGCGGTGAAAAGCCCACAGGAGCTCAACAACACGAAAGTCAAACCCCAACTCTTTAACATGTTAAGTTGAACCAAAGTTTTTAAGAGTAGCAGATAATTCTATTGCACTTCTGTCCTTAGGATTGTCAATATAAATGTTAACATTGCTCACAATAATTAATCAGTCATACCAAACATATCACAAAAAAGGGTAGTTAAAATCACAAAAAGTTTTTGTTTTGGACTTAAGATCGAAGGGAGGTTGAATGGGCCTTTTCACTTTTCTTGTTGAGTTGAGGACGGATACCTTAGCGGCTAAAAATGTGTCCATCCATTTTGCATCATGCTTATCCCTGCATGGGTCACAAGGGGTGCTTGTGCCAATCTCCAGCTGTCAATGGGAGAGAGGCAGGGTAAACCCTGGACAGGTCGCCAGTCTATCGCAGGGCAACACAGAGACAAACAGGACAGACAACCATTCACTCACACCTAAGGAGAATTTAGAGAAGCCAATTAACCTAACAGTCATGTTTTCTTTTGACTGTGGGAGGAAGCCGGAGTACCCAGAGAGAACCATGCATGCAGAACATGCAAACTCATAAGTCTAAGTAAGTCAATGTTTCTTAGCATAACTGTATTTTTTCTTGAATTGGTCAGTTAAGTGAGACACTTTACCAATGGAATAAGGCAAAATAACTAGTCTCTTATTTTAAATCATAATATTTATTTATTTTATTTTAAGGGTAAAAATACTCATACCATTGACAGATCCTCCTATTTACCCACTAAAATAAAAGATAAATATAATTATTTTAGTTATTTTTGCAGTGTTGGTCTGGGTCAGGGTGTAGGGGGACAGGGATTCAACATGCGGGTTGTTGAGCTGACTGATAATGATAAGGGTTAGGGCAAATGTGAGGGTTACACATATATGCTGCAACTAAAATAAATGTTAATGTAAGGTTTTAACATGGATAGTAATTCAAACTTGTGTATGTGTGTGTCATAGAGCATAAATCCTTTTTACATTTTGAATCATACAAACATAAAGTTCATGTTCACTCAGAACTTCCAAATGAGGCTTATTTACAACCATATAATGTCTACACTGAGAAAAAGTAGTCAGATTCAATGAGACAGATGGAGGGATCAAAATGAGGTAGAAAACCTGAAACACACAAACAACAACATAAGGCGACACTGCATGATGATAGCCATGTTGAAGCAACAGTGGCCCCTTCCTGCCTCTCTGCACAGTTGCTCCTGAGAAATTGTCTTTGTTTTTATATTTTTTTTGTTTTGTTTTTTTGTCCAAAAACAGGAGTAGGTCATGTGTACCAGTGCTGACTCGGCCACATACACAAATCGGCACAGTATTAAAATAAAAGCAGCAGCAGGCAACCAAGGTTGGCCCAATTATATAGCTTGTTACATTTCACATTTGCTTTCAGCAAGGTCATTAGAAAAAACTCATTTGCTTAACAGCGTTCAAAGATATCTAAAAAGCGAAACCCCACATGACCTAGAGTTGGAACAAAAAACATTAATACACCTTGCCAATTTAGATTTCAATTTGTTTTCATTCAAGAAGTTTGTTTACGACATGAGAGAGCAAGAACATGAGAGGGGCATCAGTTCTGAAAAAAAATAACATTTAAAAACCATTGCATGTAATATCCCTCCTATAATCATTGGGAATATTCATTACAACTATTAGTTTATTTGTTAACCAGTTCCTGGCATGATGTTTCCATTTGTGATTTTAGGATAAAAGATGTATCTTCAATGATAAGCTTAGATAGCCTCATTGCCAACACCCTCAACTTTTGCTCCCTCCACTGATTCTCTATCACACTGTATCTTAATCTAGTTCTTTGGGCCCTCCATCCTTCATGTATTAGATCAGTATCTGCTCCAGGAGAGCTTGAAATAATTACATTACCCCCTCAGCATGCCATCAAGGCCTCTGTGAGCATGTTATTGGCTTATTCATTTCAATCAGGTGTGTTGCAACAAGGGCACGTCTAAAATATTCAGTAGATTGGTACCTGTCAAGCGGAATTGCAACTCATTCACATTTAAGTGGGGTCTGTAAGATTTTCCAAATTTCTGCCATAGGGTAGACATGATGTGTTTCAAATTAAAAGATTAAATCAACATTTCACAAGGACTGAACCTAAATCCCCTTGGGAAATAAGTATTTTTTAAGATTACCTTTAGCCTCTTTAGCCGCAAGAACTATGCAAGTGAGAATTTAGGGGATTTGTATTTTAAACTCAAATTAAAGTTGTATTAGCAGGTTTAACTTGTTTTAAACCAGCATGTTTTTTTGTTTTGTTTTTTGTTTTCTTTTAGAACAACAAGTTGGTGCAAACATAAAAAAAATCTAAAGTTATCAGAGATCAGGTTAGAGCTGCACAAGATACTGCAAATATATAATATTTTGGGACACAATTTATTGATGTGTAGGACTGCTTGGAATACTGTAAGTGTATAGGTGGTGTAGTGAGATCACGCTTTCTAAGCAAAATATTGCTACAAAATAATTTTCATTGCAATATTCTCCGATAACATTCAAAACTTGCAGGATTTTTATATATTTCGGCAGTTATAGAGTAGGTCATGTGAGTATCATATTGAAGAAGTAAACCCAAAAATCCTTCTAACAAGTCTGGTTTATCTGAAGGATCACAGGGCCTTACCAGGCCACAATTAATTATTTAGTTCCTCCACTTAGTTCTTTGTCTGCCTCAGGTTCTGTCCACAGTAGAATGTGCCCAATAAGCCTGATAAGTAACCCTAAACTAAGCATTTAGTTCAAAGCTACAATTGTCATGTTGGTTTGTAGCTTTTGACCCACATGTAGAACCATGGAGAAACAGTAAATTTTAAAGTTTTGTTATTTAGCAACAAGAATCTGGAAGCAGAGAACTATAGGAAGGCAGTTGAACTTTCTCGCTGCTTTGAGGCATTAAAGAAGACTGTTCAGGAATGAGTCGGTTGATGAGAACTGATGATTGGTTTATTTGCTTACTTTACAGATGAAGAGGTAGCATGGATCTGTAGGGATTTGGTTCAGCAGACTGTACCCAAAAGGTCCAGGAGAAAGTGAGTGAGATCAGAGAGTGTTGCAGTGTTGGTGCTTGCAAGAGATGTTGTGCTGGAGAGCGAGCAGGCAGGTGATGAAGACTGAGAACCACTGACATTATCTCCATCACAGAGGCTTAGATGCATGCATGCTTCAAACTCAACAGGGTAATTGTCATGAAGTAGTGGGTCAGAGCTTGCTTTGCGTGATGTCAATGATGATGCTTGACACCTTTACTGCTTCATTCAGACTGATTCAGCTGACTAATTCAAGCTTTGATCACTTTGCGTGACCTTGTCCTATACCCTCTCTACATGTATTATACATTAAGAACAGCTCTTGGTTTTTGATACTTAGAGAATTTGGATCATCCATTTATGAAGTAAATATCAAGGGAACGTTACTAAGAATGGACATATTTCAATTTTAAGCCACTTGATAAGGAAATGGTCATTCAAAGAGTTTATCATAAAGCCTAAAGCATATTCTATCCAGTGTTATAATATTTATCATGTCATGTTATGCAATTGATGCAGCTCTTACCAATGCATACATACTGTAACAGGTAAGATGGACAATGTAATAACAGATTGTCAACTTGGTTTTACAGATCTTACAAGTGCAATAGTGGAGGTGCAGCAATACTGTAGCTACTTTTCTGCTCCTCCTCTGGACCAAGCAGAGGATCCACTGAAATATTTGGCAGAACACAAAACTCTCTATCCAAATCTTTACAATCATGCCAAACAGTACCTTATCACAGCAACCTACTCTGTTCCCTGTGAAAGAGCATTTTTCAAAACTGGAGAAATTTCCCTTTGACAGACTGGCGACCTGTCCAGGGTGTACCCCATCTCTTGCGTGTAGACTCCCAGAGATTAAAAGACTAAGCAGGAGAAAATAGATGGAGAAATTGTCTCAAAAAAAAGAACAAACGTTTGAGCATTGTGACCTTGCAAAAAACTGTTTTATTGAATAAAAACACCTGAAGTAACACAAGCACTGATTTTATTACACCAAGCACAATGTCTAAAATCACACAAGCAAAACCTAAAATGTTAACTTTTTATGAATTGTTTCATGGGTAAATTACACATAATCATTAATGAGGTACTAAAAACACATATACAATACATACATAAGTGTTATTATACACAGAAAGGATGCATCACATTTTCAGGATTTCATTTGGTGTAAGTAGAAGCCACCCAAGGGATCTGAATGAAGTTTCAGTTAGTTAACCACTTTATGACACAATCGTTCAAAATGATTCAATGCTTCAGAAAGCCTAGTTTTGCCATCACTAATAAGAACTGCTGCACACAGGCAAGAACGTTTCAACGAACACTGGAGACAAACTGAAGAAGACACATTTCTACAAGAAAGATATTCCTGGTTTAGGTCTTTGGCTGGAATACCATCAGGGGTAATCATCCAGGGAAGAGTGATGATCATTCACCTCCTTATATACATTCTAGTTGTTCTGATTGAGAAGGGTTGCTATTGTTGACTAGACACAGGACAAAGACGGTACAGAAAGCGCCCTCAATGTGAATCCATCATTTGAAAGATGAAGGATGTAGAGACCTTTCTAATATATGAAGTTTGTCCTAAGTCATACATTTTTTAGCTAGTGGCTCTGATTTATCGTAGACAGAAAGAAAATGTCACAGAGAGGGAAGAGGGAGACATTAGACAAAGCTTTTAGGGTGGGGACAGACCCTGGACACGCATCAAAGACTAGCCTTCATTGGGTGACCAGCTTCTTCTACAACAAGTGCTGTGCCTCTTGTAGTTTTTTAACTTTAAAGAGATAGTTCAGGTATTATGAAGTTGAATTTTGTTGAGAGGTATCACCTATAGCGTGTAAAATATTTTATCCCTTTTCCTATCTTATCTTCGCTTGGGCAGAAAAGGAAAGTCCAGGTCTGGAGTGACAGAGAACAGAAGATGACTCCAAAAATGTTACTTTTCATTAGAAACAGAAGTTTTATATAATATGGTTTGATTTTGAAGTATTATATCTAAAATATTATTACATTAATTTAATTCTATCAATTAATGCAGCAACAGGCATGAGAAATAAGTACTTCCACTGAGCCTGACAAAAATCTAACTGAATGTTTAAATCACACAAGTGCTGATGTTATCGTTGGAGCTGTAATGGAAGAATTCTTGATCAGAGGGTAATAAAAACAGTGTTGAAGTAGTACAAAATATTTCTATGAATCCATGTAAATTATACACTTTTCTTGGATGAAAAATATCACCATGCCAAACTAAAGATGCAGCTGTGAGTGTAGGTTAAGTGCTCCACTGAAGCTTAAAACCGAGCTGAATAGGAGAGTCAATATTCAGGCAATGAGCCAAGCAGTATACTTGAGACAACCATCTGTCTATAGATGTTAGCTCTGACCTCGACAACTTGTATTATTCTTCTCACGATACATTCTCTTTCTCACAAATAAATATAGAATGTTTAAATCTCAGATGCTTTTCTAAAGCTGATATTTTTTGGCTAATAATTTAAGATGGGTTTATGGTAACAGAATTTGTTTCTTAAATACTCTACCTTTTAAAATAAAAAAAATTAATTTCGAAGATGACTTAGTCATGCAATTACACTACACAAATATTGCAGACTGCAGGTGGGCACATAAATCTCCTTCTTGAAGCATATATTGAAAATATACATATAATATCTAGATATACACTGACCGGCCACTTTATTAGGTACCCCATGCTACTGTAGTAACGGGTTGGACCCTCTTTTGCCTTCAGAACTGCCTCAATTCTTCGTGGCATAGATTCAACAAGGTGCTGGAAGCATTCCTCAGGGACGTTGGTCCATATTGACATGATGG
>JAGKQL010000011.1:20389855-20404855 GCA_018398635.1 Cyprinodon brontotheroides | reverse complement strand
TTCATGTAAATATACTGGTGTAAAACCTTAGTATACATTTTTTTGGTTTGTGGTATACGTCTGTTTTGAAGCTATAGCCCCTGTACAGAGAGCAACATAAAAAAAAACACTTATAGGCATGGGAAAATCTAAATCTAAAATTTTTTTTTTGTTCTATTCACATGATACATGCTTCCACCAACAACTTTTGGAACTCTTTCAGAAACACTGAAAAACCCAGTAGCCATTTCATGAAAAAGTAACTATATGCAACATTGCCTTCATCCTGCTGCCTCACTTGGCAATAGCATCAACTCCTATGTGTCACTTTTTCTTTGAAGTGTTCTTTCCTTACTAATCTTTTTCACACGCCCATTTGGAAGTTATTCAAAGGACAATATTTTTTCTGAGATAGCATTGACCTAAATACAATGAAGAGTCCATTGTTAAAAGAGTAGCATACTGATTAATCTTCATTGAGAATTACATTATATTATTGTAGTGAATAGCTATACTGTAGTTTTTTTGCCAGGTAAGTTCATTGTTCAATAAAAGAGAGACAATCCTTTTTGATCCCCCTTTAAATGGAAGATCCTTCACTCAGAGTAAATACAAAGCTGCAGTGATTGCATTTATAGGCACTCTTGATTGGATTATGTTCCTTAGGAAAACAAACCAACAAAAAGAATGAACACATGCGTTTGAAGATGGCTGCATGGTGACACTGTTTACGACACGGTTGCTTTGCAGCAAGAAAGTACTGGGTTTAATTCCTGGCCTAGGATCTTTCTGCCAGACATTTTAATTCCCCCCCTGTAAGGTTTGCAGACAGAGGCAAAAACCTTGTGGACTTAAAATGGCCAGTGATGCACACAAAACACACCAAAAGAAAAAAAATACAAAGCTCTGTTTTTTTATATATAGATTTGCAAAAAAAAAAAAACTTCTTACATTCCACTCTCTACAATCACAGCAGAAGCAAACAGAAAAAGGACACACCCACATTTAAACAACCCAGCTTTCTCAAGAATCAGCCTGTAATATCTCTAATAAAAGGGATGGAAACTTTGCCATCATTTACAATTTTTATCTGGGAAGCAATCAACTAAATTAAACCTCTAGAAGAAAAAGAAATACAATTAACTTAAAAAATGTAAGCAAAACAATACTCCAAATCTAAACAAAAGCCAAAACTTCCCCCCTCCCTCTCAGTCTGTGTGGATTTCCCTTATTAGCCTGGTTGGAAACAACAGGTCGGCACTGTCCATGGCAACACCTGACCAGGTGACCTCAAAGAAATAGAGAGTGGAGAGAACAAAAAATATCTTACGTCAATAAAGACAAAGACTTAAACCTTCCCCCATTTACTCATTTTTTATGCCTGTTCACAACACCTGTTAGTTAGGGGGTAAATCCCTCACACCCCCTTACATGTGTGGGTTCTCTCCAGCTTCCTCTCACAGTCCAAAACATGGAGCATGTCTATGTGTTTTGCTGCGATGGTCTGGTGACATTGCCCAATGTGTCCCTTGGTTTTCACCCATAGACTGCTGGAGACAAGAACCAGTCCCCTGTGACTGTGACTCATGAGTGGCAGAAGATTGATAGGTTGGAAGAATCATAATGTAATAAGATCTTATCTCAATAAGGTGTATCTAATTTTTTAAATATGCATTTCTTTATTTGTTGTTCGGAGTAATCAGAATGTATCAACACATATAGTTCAACTGGTTTTTAAATATCCAGCCTGATGTTTTGTTCCTGCAACACTCATACGTACTGTGAAGCCTCCAGAGGTGCTCAGTCGATATAGGTACACAGTTTCCACCTTGTGTTAGATGAATATCTCACTCCCCTCCCCTTGCTTTCCAGCTCATCACCACAGGAGAGATTCAGCAACATCACAGGAAGGAAGCCTTTACTGTATCTGCTGTGAATTTGATCATTGTTTAGAAGTATTTTAGCTAAAGATATACATCGATTCAGATCCACATTAAACCTGAAAAGTAACATTGCTACTTGGTTAAATGGTATTAATTGTTTGATTTACCCTTAAGGGACAGAATATAGATCTTAAGTGGTGAAAGCCTTGACAAGCATTAAAAATAATAACATCAACAAAAAAGGAAAAGACAGTAAAATGCTCCATTCTGTTTTTGATATTAAATGCTCCATCAGAGCCTTGTCCTAAAAAATAAACTTTAAATAAAGTGACCATTCTCTAGTGGCAGCTTGACATTTACTGGAGAGACGTGAAAGTGATGATTTGTTTACCCCCTCACAAGAATGCAATTAAATAGGTCGCAAACATTTTTTAAATGTCAAACTGGATTAGCCTCACACAATGACTACTGTCACCCCCACCACCAGTTTTAATGTTGCATTATTTTTTTTTGTTTGTTTTTTTTATTTTTTAGAGGAAAGAAGGCCATACTATAACTTGCTTAGTTGTGTAGGAATTATTCAGGATCTAATCAGGTAATGAGGAAGTAAATACAGTACATAAATAGCTTCTTAGTTTACTGTATGAAGTTCATAATAGGAATTACCTTAAAAATCTTATACTTGGTTGTTTACATAAATTTATTTTTTGTTTGTCACAACTTTTTTGAGTATTCAATTTAGTTTTATGTATAGAAATATTTTAACTTCCACTTTTAGTAGACAGAGATTTATTTTGGTAGCCCCAAGAAAGCAGGTATAAGATTCAAAGTAATTAAGCATATATTTGTTTAATCTATGCACAATGGTAATAAGAATGCAGAATAATTTCAAATATGTTTAACACTAGTTCTTTTACCTGAGAATGTAAAAGCTATATTGAAATTTCTAGCTGTGGTTAACCATGAATAGTAAAAATTGCAAGTTTTATATTGTGAGATATGTAATTTTTTTAAGAGGACAAATCCTATCTTTGGGAGAACACTCCTTGAAATCTGAGACTACAACCTGACCAAGTTAAAAAAAATCCATTCTTAGAGATCAAATGCATGATGAAGTTAACTGTCAACGACATACAAGATGCCACTCTATTGTCTAAGGATTTCCTTCTCAGTAACCTTGCAGTTACTGCAAAAACTTGGAAAGAATCTTTGCTTTAAATTTGTTCCCCTTATCTTTTCATCTCTGCTATGTTTTAGGTATATGTGATGTTTTCAGTTAAATGCTAGACTGTCATTCAAAAAGATTATCAAGAACCAAAGAGGAAAAAATGAATATGAGTTCTGAGTTATATATTCTTTAATATTTCCTCTAGAATAACACTACACTACTGTGTTATGTTTGCCAAATTGTAATGTACTTTATGAACCAAGTACCAGACTACCTAATTTATAAAAATAAGTATGGTTGACTTAACTAAACAAACATATGTAGTATGTGTTACGTTGCAGAATAACCATGTCAGAATCAGCTTATTCTTATCAAACTAATAATCTCTCCCCTTGAGTTTTACTCCCTAAGAGGCAATACTCCAACCCTCTGTTTGTTAGAGAGCACAATGGTCTGGACTCCCATCCTTTTAACAAGAGTACAATATCAAACCGGAGCCTGACAGTCCTGACTTATGTTGCCATGGCAATAATGGTAGAATCCATAGTCTCCATTCTTGTAATTCAGTTATTTCAGAATGAAAGATAGCCCCATCAGTGATATAACCAGGAAAGAGAAAGTGGAATGAAATGAGGACTTATTTTCTAATAATATACGTGCTCCCTCACTCGGTTCAGCATGACTGAAAGACAAAGAAAGGCAGGAACTGCAAATGGAAGGGCTTAGAAATAAGAAGTTCGTAACTTCTTAGCTATCTTGACATCTTCTCATTATACCATCACACAATGTAGTCCCAGCAGGAAGATGTTCGCACCTTTCCATCAGAAACAGTGATATCTTCAGCTCCTAACTGAAAGGAAGTCTTCTAGTGAAAAGCAAAGCGTCAAAGGAGCAAAAGAGCTTGGTTCCTGAACTGACAAAAACCCAAAAAACATGACTTAAGTCCAAGTTATTTCTCACTTTTATTGTCATTACACTCCACAAGTACAGAGCAACGGAATTAACTCTCTGCATTTAACCCATCCCTGGGCAGTTTCATTTTCCTGCCATGGAGTGGCGTCCAGGAGCAGTGTGGGGTTAAAGCCCTGAAGTCTGTAAGTTTTTTAAAAATCACTTTTTGTCATATTGGCTAAAACTGTCCCTATGCCCAGACAGCAGTACATGTGATATGTAACCTGTGAAAAAAAACTGCTTCAGTTGGTCCACTTTACTGCCTGTATTTCAGTCTGGAAGAATAATTTGGGGCAGTCAAAACAACCAATGCGCCAAGTGGAAAATCATGGCGGGAGCGACAGCCACCAGCGAAAGAGAAACTGCCCTTACTGCCCTGGCCGACAACTACTTACATGGCAAACTTCGGTATAACCAGCATCTTATATCTAGCTGCTTGGAGGTGAGTGTTATCGCTCTTACCGGTTCCACACTCTATGCTGCGTGCGCTGCTTGGGCGCTTCTGGTCGCATACGCGGTAGCCGCTGCAAGATGCTGTGAGAGGGGTGGAGCTTGGAGGTGGGGCATGAGTGAAGCAGAGAGAGGGGTGGGGGAGTGGCGTGAAACCTGTTTTTTCTTCAAATTTTCAGTCGAAGATCTGCTCTCTTCTCAATGTTACAGACTGCAGCTTTTAAGGGGGTCTTTGCTCAGGGACCCAGAGTGGCAGTCTGTGGGGTGGGGCCTGAACTCTGGATATCAAGCACAATGCCCTAACCACTAGGCCACACTCCCATCGGTAAGTGAGACAAGGTCTTAAACATCAAAAAGAAAAAATTCAGAAAGACGTTTAATCTGTTGTCAACTGTCAACTAAGCTGGAAACTGAAGCCAATTCATTACTTGTCTTCCCTGGATTAGGTTCATTACTGCTTTGATGGACTATGGTTCTTTCTGAGTTTCTCCTAAACTGATGCTTCTATTTTTTTATATTTACAGGCTTAAGGTACTTTAGTATGTGTTTTAGTCTGAGCTTTTCAACGCTACTATGAAATTTGTCGTCAGACAAGGGAAAATATTATGAATAATAAAAAAAAAAAATCTGCTGTGGTTGAGTCCTTATGTGAGAGCTGATGGTAGCCAATTCTTACGCCAATCTTACATGGAAGTTCTTACGTTGTTTCAGATCTTTCAGTTAAAGCTATGTAGCAAAACATCAATTCATTGAAAAAGGAGATCACCTGTTAAAAGTTTAGGATTCTTCACAAGAAAAAAATACAAAATTCCTTCATATTTTGTTCTGAGCTAACATTCATAGATCAATTTCCTTACTTAAAAACATCTTAAAACTTTTTGTTGTTGTTGTTGTTTAAATTAGAGATAACAATGACATTCCTGTACTCACCTTCCCTATTGACTGCCACCGCTGGTGGCATAAAGTGCTTCAGGATATCTTGTTGCACACCACCCCATTTATTTTAGTCCTAGACAAAAAATTCCTCTGACGTACCTCAGACAAGGAACCAACCCTAGGAGGGTAAAATTATCAAATTTATGATAATGATCAGTTATCATAAATATGTATCTGTACATGACACAAGTTTTGGAAAGCCATGGGCTTCTCAAAGGACACTTGTTTTTACACATCACCAAAAAACAAATTAATAGATGGTTTCACAGCAGAATTCTGGTTCAAAAACATTGAGAAAACTGCATGAAGGCAAAACATAATTCATAATCATAATTCCTAATACATAATCCGAATAAAAGCAGATAATGTTTCAGCACCATAGATGTATGGACAGCATAATCAAGATAGTGACATGCAGAGAAAAGCCATTTATGTCAGATTAAAACACATTTCAGCACTGATTATTAGAGGCACATCACCATTCATTTTGGAAAAAGAGCACTTTTTAATTTATGAGTGCCTTAGTTCACCACGTACATAATTATGTTAATTTTCAAAAGACAGACTTGCTGAAAGCTGCTTTTCTGGACAAACAGCACTATTTACAGTATGGTTGTGTAGATTTTAAAGTGCTGAATATCCACTGGTCAAGGGTTTTGTAAACTTGTTTTTTCAATGTGTTCAGCTTAGAAAGAAATTCAGGGTTACATTCTGCGTAAGTCAAGGAAAAATGAAAAAATTTCTCAGATTTTTCCACATGAAAAATAAAAACACTGGTATCCCTGTGAAGAAGTGTTTCTTTAATTTATGATTCAAAGGAGAGCATTAAAGCTAACAACCAACAATTATGCCAAATAATTCTGGTCCTTGCAATTGAAAGCTTTGTTATTTTGGCACAGAAATGTAAGTTATGTGCATTTTCCTGTAAACAAATTACTTTTTAATTGAATGTAAAATGTTATAAAATGAAGCATATCCTGTGTTGAACCTTATTTTTTAATTTCATTTTTTATTTAACGGCATGCTTATGTAATAATTCAGGTTGTGTTTGTTTATCCCTGCTCTGTTGATGGGTCAGTAAGTTGGATGCTATAACCTACAAGACCCCAGCTATGTTAACTGGCTGTTCACTCGAGTGTCGTGGCATATGGGAAGAGGAGCTCCAGTTGAGTGCCATATGTTATAAAAACAAGCAAAGCTCATAAATGTTGCATGAGGGAAAGCAAAAGTTACACTTAGAGCACTCCGGCTTCACAGCCTGCTTGTTTCCAAAGATAACAGTGCAGGACTGTATTATGTTTGATCTAACAGGCGTAATAACACATTATATAATGCTCCTTGGGTTTTTTTATTATGTAAAAGAATTGGAAAGATAGTTTCACAAAAACAATTTAAACATTATGTGTTTAGCTGATTTTTTTTTCATCAATGGCTGTGCTTTTGATAATACTTTAACACTGAGATGTAATTTGAGAATCATTATTCCTTAACTCATCCAAGCACACGTTATTCTGTTTGGGTCATGAATTGGTGGCCGTTCCTCCACAAGGCTTCAGCAATTGTATCCAAGATTTTCCAATAAAATGTCAGACAGATATAAAGAAGACTTTGAAAAAGAAAGTTATTTTTTGCCAAACTATTGAAATTAGTAAATTATGCCAGTCATGCACGCCAAACTGGCAAATATTGGCATTTTTTGCTACTCCCGTTGTTCTTATCCAGTGTTTGCAAATGTCAAGTGCATGTCAATTCAAAGAGATCCAGCTTTTCATTGTGGCTCCATTTCTATGTTTTGGTTTATTATAATTTGTAACCAGGCTTCTAGTAATTTCCCCAAAGATATCTATGAGTCCCTGTATCAAACTCTGTAATCTGTACCAAATTACAGGGAATTGGCACACCATCAGTAAACAGTATGATACCTCTGAGGAATCGACTGCTTACCCCTTCAAACAAATACAAGCACATGAGGCAGTCCCAGATCATTTGTGAAGTCATATTTTTTATTTTAATTAACTTATTTTATACAGTTATTAGACAATAGCAAAACAGGCTTTGAGAGAAATTTGATTGATATTAGAATTTTTAAATCATCTGTAATTATTGTAGGTATTTAAGAAATAGGCTTGAGAATTCTTCTTTAGTCTTTTGAGGCAAAAAAAATATGGCTTTAGGATCATTATGATATCTTGATTTGATGCGTGAATTAATATCATTGCACCTATTAAATTCAGTACAATAATGAACCCATCCATGTTTTTACAACAATGCATATATTTGCACATTATGTGACAAAAAAAAATGGATTATCAGGTCTTAAATGTTATAAGGTCGTGATAAATATTTTATTTCCCACCACAGGTTTAATATAAAATTACTTCATGTCTTAAAAGTAATAGTCTTGGCAGTTTAACATTTGGGATTAATTGAGAAAGATATCCAGAGTGGACTATAAAATAGCTTTGCAACGTTGCTGCAGGCAACTAGATGGTTGTTTCATAGGCTGTCATGTTTAAACTATACCAGTATAGGTATGCTGGTCAGAAAAAGAAGTGGTTTTAAATGAAAATCTTGGAAATACAATATTCTTTTAGAAAAGATGCCAAAATATTAGAAAACTCTATCTCCAACAAATGTACTGCATTACATGTATTCTTAATCAATAAAGTAAACGCCTCTGGGTCAATACTTATATCTTTACAGCTCTTGACATGGATGAGGCATATTGATCTCAAGTTTCTAGTCTAACACTTTCTCCATTCAATCACACACCAACAGACACACAAACACATCCAATGTTGTCTTCATAAATGGGCACAAAACTGATATTTACTTATATTTTTTTCCTCTAAGTACACAACTCTCTTCTACGTTTGAAATATATATTAAAAAAATCAAATTTAACTACATTTATTTAGTAGAGAAATCAAATGAAATCACAGTAAAAAAAAATATTGAAATGAATGTGAAGAAAGGTTTTCCTTGAATGTATAATTTACTTATTTTAAGTTCATAAAAATGTATTAAAAGTAATAAACCAAGAGCTTTTGAAGCAAAGACTCATTTCTTTTAGCCCTTTTGTTAAAGATATATAAACCATGTTTACATTGCCTTGATAAATGTTCCCTGCCCTTCACAGTGTCCCGTTTAACCCTTAATGTGATTCTATCAAACATAAGTAGTGTACAATTACAATTAAAAACCGATATTCTAAAATAAGAATGTCTGAAAAGTGCTAAATTCATTTAGCGCCCCTGGGTAAATGTTTTACAGAACCACTTCTCCAAGCACT
Source organism: Cyprinodon brontotheroides (assembly GCA_018398635.1). Lineage (NCBI taxonomy): Eukaryota > Metazoa > Chordata > Actinopteri > Cyprinodontiformes > Cyprinodontidae > Cyprinodon > Cyprinodon brontotheroides. The sequence goes on along the minus strand of JAGKQL010000011.1, from coordinate 20,396,196 downwards.
TACAGCTTTATCCCTTGAAAATTAATCAGACCAAGTAGGGACTGCCAAAAGTTTTAGATGGATACAGGTCTTAGACTTAGACTAATTTTATTTTCATTTTTTATATAAAAAATACAAAACAAAATTTCATTTTGTACAGCTCTCATGACATTTCCATTTCTTAAAAAGCAGCAGGGATCAAATTTAAAAATTGTGGGAGAAAAAAAAACATGGTGCAAAACACTGAATGTTTGTGAGAGTCTGTGACATGATTTAGCAGTCTGATGGCATTTGGGAAGAAGCTGTTCTTGAATCTGCTGGACCTGCAACAGATTCTTCGAAGTCTCTTGCCAGAGGGCAGCAGGGAGAACAGTCAATGGTGGGGGTGAGAGGGGTCCTTGATAATTTTGCAGGCTTTGGACATGCAGCACTGTGATGAAATGTCTTTTATACAGGGAAGAGGAGCCCTGATGATCCTCTCTGCTGTTCTTAAAACTCTCCTCACAGTCTTCCAGTCTGAGGCGCTCCAGCCTCCACACCACGTGAGACAGCTGGTCAGAACGCTCTCTATGGTGCTTCTGTAGAAGGTGGTGAGGATGGGTGGGGGCAGGTGGGCTCTGCTCATCATCCGCAGGAAGTACAAGCACTTCTGTGCCCTTTTGATCAGTGAGGTGGTGTTTACCAGAGATGGCAAAAGTTCTCACTTTCCATACATCAGTAAAAGTACAGATACTTGTGTTAAAAATACTCTGGTAAAAGTGGAAGTACTGATTAAACTCTTTACTCAAGTAAAAGTAACAAAGTAGAGGCTTGTAAATTTACTTAAGATAAAAGTAAAAGTAGAAACCACTTTTCTTTTTTTCATGCCGTTGCCTACATTTTAAAATGGATGTCTGCCAATAGGACTAGATCTCCGCTTGTGTCTATTTTCAATCATCCTGCTGCCCATACTACTATGCTAACCACCTCCCACCAAACTGCAATGACTTGCTGGCGGCGAATACCGCCGGAATCTGTCGATTCATCTTGTAGTGCAAGGCCAAATGCAACGTAGATTCTCATCCAATTAGATTGAATTTGGTATTGATGACGGAAAATAATAAGGCCAACTCCATTGAAATAATTCAAAACTAAAGTAATAGGCAATTTTTTTAAAAATGTAAGGAGTAGAAAGTACAGATATTTGTGTAAAAAATGTAAGGAGTAGAAGTAAAAAGTCACCATAAAAAATAAGTAGTAAAGTAAAAGTAAAATATGAAAAAATCTATTGGAGTATAGTAATAAAGTATTTGTACCTTTACATTTCATCTCAAAAGTTTACAATCTAGGTGAGGGTGTCTTTGATGTGCACCACCTAGAATTTGGTGTGCTGCTGACCACCACTAAAGCTGAGCTGTTGATTAGGCCGATTTTTCTGAAGTCCAAGATGATCTCCTTCGCTATCTCCACGTTCAGGATCAGGCTGTTATCTCTGCATCAGCTCCACCAGCTGCTCCACCTCCTCTGTAGTCCTGGTCGCTGTTGCCCTGATGAGGCCCACCACCGCAAACTTCACAATCTGCTTTGTTGTGAACCTGGGGACACAGTCTTAGACTTAGACAGATTTATTTTATCATTGTGTAAACACGAGTGTACAAAACATTTAAAACAGCTCTAGACAATTTCATTTTTTTAAAGTGTGCCCTGAGGAGATCCTGTGCTTAGGGTGATGACATCAGAGCGTTCTGTCCAACCCGGACTGACAGAGGTGTGTTTGTGAGAAAGAGCTAATTGCAGAGAAGTGTATTAAAGCCCAACTTTTCGAATTTGCCTATCAAATACTGTGGGATGATGGTGTTTGAAAGCTGAAACGAATGGGTCCATTAACATCTTCTTTGAATAAACACACAAATTACAGCTCTTTCTTTATATTTAGAAATCTTGTCAACCTAGAATGTAGACCTGACCTATAGTCTGAAACCCATGTTTAGTTTCTAGTAGGTTTTCTATGAATATTTAACTCCATTGACTTTGACCCACTTCCCTGTCTCTGCCAAAGAAAAGGATCTAAAATGTTAAATGATCTGATCATAAAAGATTGATGGAAATGGCAAGATACAAAAAAACTATGCAAAAAAGGTTTGCTTGAGGTGATTTTCTGTTTTAAAAAAAAAATGGGTTAATATGCAAAAAAGGCTCTGACGTAGCGACTTTTATCTCACATGACAGATCAACTGTTTCCGTTTTTCCAGGTTGCACAGAGATATGACAGGAAGCAATATCTCCATTACCAACTGACATGTTAACGTAGGAACAACTTGCCTGATAGCAACACATTCATTAAAACTTTCCTCCATTACTGATCTGTGGCCTGTGCTTGACTGCAGCCTCTACTTCCTGTTTATTACAGCCATCCATGACAACTTAATGTGGGGGATGATGTCTAAATTACAACTTTGTGGTGCTTAGTTAGTTTGCTTTGAACCAAATAAGAACACCGCCAAATTAACAGGGTTAGGTTTGCTTAAAATTCATTTCAGTTGCATGTAAAGCAAGACCAATGATGCAACCTATAGACTCCTTTTAAGGATTTCTTTGAAAATAAATAAAAATAACAAAGTCCTTTTTTTTAGAATGCTCCAAATATTTCTGCTTATGACATACAATTCTTGTAATAGTGTTCCCCAACGAACCTCTAAAAACCTTTAAATTGATGCACAGATCCATTGTTATCCTCTATTGTTAATCAAATTTTCAAAAAGTTTCAAAAAGAATCAAGAAATCTTTATTTGCCATAGCTAGGGCAGCACTCAGTAAAGAAACATTAAATTTTTTTTTACACCATCCAGTGGGACAAGGTGTCCAAGGCGTTGCTGCAATCAACAACAATGCCATCTCTGCCCAAGGTTGTTAGTTGAACTGAGTTTTATTTATGTGCATCGATAAAGAAGATCAAGTTAAATAATGAAGATTGTTATGTAGTCAACATTATGCATGACTTTGTGTTGGTCTCTGACAGAAATTCCAATAAAATAAATCTAGGTTTGTGGTTTTGCAAGACAATGTATATACCAAACACAGAAATATTTGAAACACTGTTTTTAAAGTCAGCCGTTTTTTGTTAGTTTGACTAACTGTATATCTTTAAATCTAAACACAAAGGCTTAGTCGTTGCCTTAAAAAAAAGCATAGATTGGAAGCAGCTTTTATTGGTCTTCAAAGGCTGTATACTTCCAAACGTGAAGAGGCTTAAAGATCAAGCATACTTGACACCCACCAGCCTCCTGCAGCACACTCCACTGGCCCTGTGAGAGAGGCAGTCTGCTGCTCCCTGTATGCTCTTAAATCATCCAGCCTGATAAAGACAGCTCGACGGAGCCTCATTGGAATTTTAAAACCTCCAAGCTCGTCTATAAACACGCAGCGTGCTGCTTTTAGCGGTGGCGGTGGACTTTCTGCATGAGCTATTACTCCAGAGTATGCCGCTAACTGGCCAGCTGCCTTGTTTCTCCTCAATTATGTCTACCCTGAACCATGCAATCCCCAGTTTGAGTAAGGCAGAGATGGTTCTGCCTCATATGTTTTCATAGCACAGGACCAGTTTCCACATTTTATACAAGCAGCCATGGCACACATGTTTCTGAAAGGAAACTGCTGCAGGTTTTGACACTGGTGTAATAAAGTGATAGGAAAAAAGGGTGAAATACAGATTTTTTTAAAAGACTATCTCTGTATGCAGCTGCCACATTGCCTGCATCGGATTAGTGAAAAATAAATAATTAGTGTTTCACTAGTAACCTCCCCTTTAGGGATGGTATCTGCATGACAGGTATTGCTTCATGTCGGTCTGAAAAGTCAAACGTTGGTGCTGTAGTCTATTACCTCATTTACACAACCGTTGAAAAACAGTATCTGAGAACCGGTCCGAGCTCAGTAACTGAGAATAACTTTCTAGTGTGTAAATGGAAGAAGCAAACTGAACTGAACCGAGGCAGGGAACAACCGGCGGGCCGAGCTAACTTTGCAGACCAGATTCCAGAGGTGGGCTTGGCTCGGTTTTTCCCCTGGCTCGGTTCTCTGAGCACATGAGCAGAATGCATCATCTCCGTCTGGCTGCACATTCGGATTCGCCTCCATTCCAGTAGTTGGCAGTAATGCCCCTCCAGAAACAGAAGAAGAAGAACAACTTCTTCTTCAACTATAAACAACAATTGAAATCTTCTCCATGCAATATTTTAAAAATGGCATTTTAAATAATAACACGAGAAGTACAGCAATAACAATCAAGCATAACTTTTCACAGATGTGGCCGGCAGGGACCCGCCGTTTTGATTTAGCTTGATTCCCTCCTTCTTACGTCTTCTTCTTCTTGTGTTTTATTTATAGTTGGTTTGGCAAACAACTTTTGGTGCATTACTGCCTTTTAACTTTGCTTGATTTCCTCCTTCAATACTGGTAGTAATACGGCAGATCGTCACTAGAAGGCGAGGAGTCGAGGAACCGAGATAGCATGATGTGTAAGCGGTCGTCAGAACCGAGGTCGGCCTGGTTAACTGATCCGAGCTCGGGACCGGTCTCAGCATGGATTGGTTTTTCAAGGGTAGTGTAAATGGGGCTTATCTCTAATGACTCAAGACACCAACACTTGCCATATATGTATTTCACCTTCAAAAGCACACAGAAGGTGAGGATATTGTTGCATGCATGCAATAAAATCAAGGAAGGGGTCATTGCTTGTAAGACAATTTGGGAAACTACACACAGACAACCTCAAAGTATAGTGGACACACAGATGCAAAGTATTTTACATCTCTACAGCTGAGATCTAGACTGTTACCACTCATCACACTTTTTTAAGCTCAGTCACTGCGGTTTGAACGTATAAGCTGGCGGAGAGATGAAGGCCTCTACTAATTTTAGCTGCATGTGCGTGGCAAAGCGGGACAAAGTGAAAAAGAAAGAAGGGACAGTAATGAGGACTGTCGGGGAACCAATGAAACTTAAGAGATGTAGTGTGGGTTTTGAAGAGCTTTAATCATTGGCAGTTTGTCAAGAAAATGGCATGCATCCTGTCTCTCTTCTTCCTGCTGGCTCGTCTTTTCAATCAGGCCGATTGCAGGAGCCGCTGTTGATGTCATTTCTGCCAGACTAAGCAGATCGGCTTGTCTCTCTAGTTAAGAGTAAGATGGATGAAATTTCTGTCAGGGGTCCCAGAAATGTGCAAACTGAAGCTGTAAATCTTGAGGGAGGTCATAATGTGTTCTCCACATACTCCAATGTGATAATGTATCCTCCCATAGGATTTGTAGAGGGGTGAGAGGATTGGAAGCATAATACACCTGTGTCAAAATGGTGACAGGGTGACCTTGTCATTGTTAGGAGCATCAGATGAGAATTTCAAGCTACCTACTGGATACAGATTTTATCAATAGGTAAAAGATTGAACTGTGGTTATTATTATTACATTGTATTATTATTGTACATTATTATTATTATTATTGTTATTATTATTAATGTTTTTAACCATAGAACCCTATATATATCACAGGCATGATTGCATGCTCCTTCTCTGAAAGGCTTATTGGCTTGTTTTCACACATCGGTAGCCTCTTTCTTATTCATGTTTGGATCTCTTTCTATGCTTTTCATGTGAAATTTTCTCACTCCAATTGAAATTAAAGGTATTGTGAGGATTTTTCGCATTTTTTAAAAGGCCTGCCCTCTCTCATCTTTAAAGAAAATACGGATTGCGACAGCATGCACAAACCCATTTCACCTTATTGCACGTTCTGTTTTAAAGTTGCTGTTTTCATTGCTCTTGGAAGCTTCCTGTGCCCGAACGGTATGCTGTAACCCTCAGTCACTGCATAGAGCAGTATGGTGGCATTTATAGCAAAGTCATTTAACTGACCATTCAGACAGATGATCACTGCTTTTTGCCCCCGTTGGTCATGTAACTCCTCCTTCACTGTGGTGATTTGCCTGCTGCTTTTTATTAATTGTGTCAGCTGTGACAGCTGTGAAAATCCCCATAATGCTTTGCTGAGAGCTCTCCGTACAAAAGATTCTGGGATATATCTGCCCCTTTCTGAGGCCTTTCTTTTCTTCTCATACACTTTGTAGACACTTTTTCTCATATGACCCTCTGCCATTTTCAAAGAACCGCTTTGAGAAAGTTTATCACTCTGAAAACGTAGCTCACTACAGATAGAAACAGGAAGAGCATGTAGGATGGCCAGAATATCACCATATTTGATAAAGTAGGAGCACCACTTATTTTGATGATCCCCAGAAATAAAATATTATCCTCTATACTTTAAACTGCTTGCTGACTGACTACTGGAGGGAAGCCAGGTAAGTTAATTTATAATGTAAAAAGTAAC
>JAGKQL010000011.1:20369370-20389355 GCA_018398635.1 Cyprinodon brontotheroides | reverse complement strand
ATGACTTTGAGCTAAGGGCAGTTTTTAAATATCCCTTCCAGAGCTAGTTTGTTTTACTTAAAAAAAAAATGCAAAACTTCTTAAGGGTACTTTTAAGGCATTAAAAAAATTACAGCTTTCTCTCTCACCTAAAAAGTCTGGCATGTTCTGTGTATGTGTCCAGGAAACTTGTTAGAGTGGTTTAGGATTTACTTACACATTAAAGGGTTCTTTCCTTTAATGTGTATATTAAAGGAAAGAACTCTATACATTATCACATACAGTTTTAAAGTCTAAACTGCAGGAAAATAATATAGCTGCAAAAATTACAATGCCCATGAAGCTGGGACTTTGAAACTGCATATTTCCTCGAGACCAGAACTGACCAATCACTACTCAGAAAAAAATACGCTTCATTTCACCTGTCATTAGTTTTAAATTTTTTTTTTAGTAGCATATTAGAGACCTAATTCTTTCTGGAAATTGATTTTGGTAACAAAAATCAATAACAGAATCCATTACTCAGTGCTCCTTCTTCATTATTCTTCCAGCAAGTTAGGATAGCCTTTTGGGTGGAAGAGAGAATTAGAAGGACATTTTTAAGAACCTTTGGTAAAATGGAAAATGTATATATATGAAAAGATTACTTAAGGAAACCAAACCTCATGTGGACCAGGCCGAGAGAAAAGAAAACAAGGTGTTTTATCTTTATTTGTGTTTAACTGTAATCTTCCACACAGAAAAGGCAAAAGATTAAACATGTTTAAACGCCAGAATTGCTGTTCCCTTTAGAAGCAAAAAATCTTACTTTTAAGCACACATTAAGCAAATCAATCTAACATAAATTATACGATTGGTAACAAAGGCAGAGGGTTTAAAGTCATCTCGCGTTCAGACATCAAAAGGGTAGAACACAAAAATAAACTTTTCCCCTTTGGAAAAAGTCTTTATTTCATGCAAGCTTAAATAAGTACTAATGATATCAAAAACTAATCACTGTTGTAGTTATTTAAAGCTCAATCTTCACACACTTAATTCTTTGACATACTGTCAGAACCTACGGACATTTGAATATAAACTCCTGAAGTGTCTTCTTAAATTTGGCAACCCCCTCATAGACGAAGCCGCTGAATTTGAGTTCATTTCATTAGACGACTGTTCAGTGTGAGGTAACCCCGGGGAGACTGCCAGCACGGCAGCATTCATCATCATTACATCAGCGACCACACCGAGATCTGCTATCTTAGGCTTATCAGCACGGCACAAACGCACCGCAGCCGCAGCGAGTTACAGGAGGGGAGAGATGGGAGATGTAGACGATTGAGCAGATTGTAGAGCAAAAAAGTGGGAGGCGAACAAAATGAATGAAGAGAGGAGTGAGGTGCACATGTATGTGTATGCATGAATGCATTGTGTGCACCTTAACTGTGCCCCTGCATGCCTGAACAAGTTTTCTTTAGGTAGTCCAATGTGTGTTTTGTACAATTTGCAGCTATGCCAACAATATTGCCGGCCCTTCTCACAGCTGGAATGACTAAAACACTGAGGGAAAAGGGGAGTGTGGAGGAGATGGAGTCAGCCCCTCTCAAGTAAATTAGCTGAATCTAGCAATAAAAGAGAAATATGCTGTTTCTGCATGTGTTTGCAACAGCAAGTAAACTGTGACAGAAGAGTACTTTAAAGACAGTGGGCGTGTTTGTTGTTCTCAGAAAGTTTTAGAAATTTTTCAAATTAAACAGGGAACTCTTTTAATGAAAACCCCCACACCAGGTTGTACTTCACCTTGTGTTTGACACCGCACTTAAAGCTTGCTCTAGGCCCCTGAAGGAAAAGTAAACTGGCAAAAGCTTTTGTGGTTGCGTTCACCATTCTCACATGTAAAACCTACACATCATGCACACCCTGGCACAAGCTCAGCTCATCTCATGGGGACCAGCCCCCTCGGGCCAGGGTCCTACTAGGGAGAATCCGACACACCCTGTCTCACACACAAAAAAATACATATATGTAATATAATCACACTTAATATTAGGGTTTATTAGAACAAGCATATATTTGTTTGAGAGAAGTAAACTGTACATTTACATATAGAGTAAAGAGATGCAGTAGAATGAAGATTTGGACCGACATCTACAGAATTTTTGTTGTCAAGGCTGACAATATATTGCTCTAAATGTAAAGGCTTAATTGATCTGGTCTAAAGCAAATCTCCTTGAGGAGAAGAGAGGCATCACTTCGTCCAAAACATTGTTAGATCCTTTTAAGGTATTTCAGACTGTTGATGGTAAAACCTTAAGTTACATCTAACCAATGGAAATGTAAAGTGGGTAGAAAAACAGTTTTCAAAAGGAAATCTCTGACTTCAATATAGAATTATAAAATGCAGTGTAGACCAATGGCATAATGACACAACAATAGGCCAGTAAGCAAATAATATCTGGGTGGGCCCCGACATACTAAGTCCAACACCCTTAATACCTCTTTTTGGGTATCTATTGCTAACACATTGTAATTAATGGTTATGGTTTTAATTCTAGGCTCTGGATTACCCATAATTCCAAGTGGTATTGTAAAAAATAAAAATACTTAAATAAATTGTTCTTTTAAGACTCATTTATTTGGGCTTGGAAACATATTATAGGAGGTATTTTTTTATCAACCGGCCTAATGAACTATACACAGTTATTAACATAGTAATTAAAAGTACCCCAGCTAAGTTCGCTTTGGTTAGTGGTTTCCTCGCGGTTTAAAACGCCTTCACCATCATTAAAATCTGCCATGTGTGTGTTGGGTTATAAATAAGGTCCGGCCAGTCAATCTAGTATCAGGTGGGTTTACATTTTTTAATTTTTGGTAAACATTACATTTGCAAAGAGATGTCCTAGTCCTAAATTGCGTGAGGGGCCTTTAGGGTCAGTGACGGGCCCCCCACTTTTTAAAAGCAACTGTGGCTCTGCCACCGATAGCGTTACTTTGTTCTGTATTGAAAAAATTGTTAAGCAATTAGGCCCGCACTACGGAAGCTGGGTAAGGGCGCACTGGGTAAACCTTCTTAGTCAGGTAGGGGTCCTATAAATTTCAACAGCATTTAAAACTTGCACCCTGAGTGCATACTGTAAGTATGAAGCTGCCCAATGTGGAGGTTTTGGCGTGAACAGCCCAAAGTTGCCCCCCAACTCAGGACTCAAGTCTCCCTTATAACATGTGCGCTGGCACAAATAACAACAACATCAGTTGGCGCTTTGTGCTAATAGGGGCTATTCCATTTTTTTTTGGACTTACAAAAATCCACATTTTGCTCCTATACAGGGTTTGTCTGAATCACCACATAATGGCCTCTTCACACTCCTTGGTTTTATATTTTGTCCTGCTATTCCTTCTTCTTACTTTATTTCTGTAAATCAATCAAATTCTTACATTTTATGCTTAACTTTCGCATGCTGATACTCGTCCTTAGTTTCCTGTGAAAGTAGTTTAAGTTTAGTAGTCAAAATTATTAAACAAAATATAGCATTTCGTTAGCGCCAACAATGCTATATTTGGTACCATATATAGCTATTCATGGTGACTTCACATCTTTTTTATTTTGTCTTTTTACACTGTGCAAAAACTTTTTCCACTTTACTCAAAAACAGCCTGATAAACTATCTGTAAGAGTTTGAGATTTCTTTTTAGAGTATTTATAGTCACTTCAAACAAGAAGGCCATGGCCTAATTAGACAACAACAATTTACCGGAAAATTCGCCAAAACAAGCAGCAGGAAAAATTGTGGAACTAGTTCCTTTGTAAATACTAAAATAATCTTTTTCCATAGATTGAGGGTGTGTTAAACTGAATAATGCCAGCTTCTTATTTGAGCCACAAAATATTAACTGGCACTTTTGAAAGCACAAAGTCATATCAAAAGCACTGTAATTAGATGATTTTCAGCTTCACTATCCATTTTGGTTTTGATGGTATGAGCCAGTCAGAAAGCTGAGACTCTCTTCCAGTCATTCAGTATGGAAGGTGAAGATGTAGCAAAATATGTAAAAGTTATTTAAAAATAACCTTTTACTACAACATATTAAACCATGTCTGCCAGTCATTTGCTCTTTTTGGAGAAAGAGAGCAGGATTTTCAGCAGAAAACAGGAAGGTTGACATGTTGCTCTGCTTTATCACTTTCAAATCTCTGGGACCTTAAAACATTCTGACAGGAATTTGACAGATGTTTTTGAGAGAGTTAAACCAATCCATCTGCATACATGTTGACTTCTATTTTGTATGCCCTTAAAAGTAACTTCAAGAAGGCTTCTGTTTCTTAAAAATTCCATATGTTAAAAAATGTGGCTATATCTATGTTGTCATTATTAGATATTACAAACTTTTTTGTGACAAAACTTATAAGCAAAAGCAGCTGAGGGTTCTTGATCCAAGTAGCACACAACAAGAACGAAAGAAAGCCTGCTCTGCTCCAAAGTTCTTTATTTATTTGTTCCCAAGGACAAACAGTGCAACAACAGAGACGATCAGAAGCTTTCAGCAAAGCTAATAAGATTATCCTCGCATGCTTCCTGGTCGTTCAGACCTCTCCACTTCAGATGCTTTGGAGGGCTGGTGAGGGACCCTGAGTGTTGCAGATCAGAATGAGCTGAGTGCGTCTTACATTCCCATGTAACAAACCCACACGATGTAATCATAATGCTTACACGATGCCTCGTTTGCACTCCCTACGCAGTAGATAAAGGCCAAATAAAGGATGTGCCACAATGGAAGTCTTGCTCCTTTTCCCCACAGTCCCAATGCATATTAGCTTATTTATTTATATATTTTGAGTTTGCATTTGTTCACGAGCCACTGTTTGTTGGAACTGAGGCTGTGACGACTCACACAAAGGATAATGCTGGCAGCTTTGCGGCCATATTGGTTTATTTGCAAGTTCCTCGTCTCTCCAAAAATACTAAATTGCTTTTGCGTGATGAGACACTTTTCCTTTTTCTTAAGAAGGTAAAAATGCCTGTTTAGCAATTATGGATGGAAAAAGCAAATAAAGTATCAGATCACTTCAGCAACTTTGGAAAAGAAAGGAAAAGCAGGAGAATCCTTTTTCTAAAGGTTTTAGGTCAACGTTTTCTAGTACAGACTTTAGTCTTTGAAAATAATTCAAACTTCGGGGCCTTAGTAGGGGACTGTATTCACACAAAAACACACAAAAAATTCACACAAAAACATATTTTACAAATATATGAGGGGTGTAGCCTACTTATTTTTGTCTCCTGCTACAGCAGCAAGTCTTCTGGAGTCTTCTCCTAACTTCTCTGCACATCCTAGATGTGCAGAGTAATTGTCAAGTCTTTACAGAAAGTATTAATTAATTTTTGGTCTGGATTTTAACAGGTTATTCTAATATATGAATATGCTTTCATTTTAAGCATGTCATTTAGCCATTTTTAATTTTATGATTTGGTGTTGCTGGATGGTGAAGTTCCTCCCTAGCCTCTAGTTTCTTGAAAACTAAAAGGTTCTGCGTCTATTTACGTTCAGGTGAATTTAGGTAGTTTGGTTTGGTTGATGTTAACTAGTCTCTTTTCTGTATATTCTGTTGATTCGTTTATTGTCTGTTATTGTTTGTTTTTATAATAGTCTAAAATAAATTCCTATTCAGGACTTTGTGTCACATATACCGTATATAAACAAATTAGCTGAACCATGTAAACTAAAAGAGTGAAAAAGCGAGAGAAGAAATTAATCCTTTTGCAAACAAAATGCTTAAAAAACTGCTTCAAATTCTCATCCTATAATAATTGCTTCCTTTTAGCCAAGTTCTCCATTTAAGTAGCCCCTGCACGCAGGAGAAAAGGAACTGCATGCTGTCACAGGGCCTCTCAACTGCAGAGAAAACAGGTCTGTGTTTGTGGAGGCATTCTTCATGCACAGCTTAGGAAGGAGCTCTGCACGATGCCACAAGCGGAGCATGACAGCAACATCCTTCACCAATGCCTTAGTGCAAAAAGAGTACATGCTGTGGGCTAACCATAGACTGCTGGTGCTTTAAAAGCTTGATTCCTTCGCGGTGGTAACGCATCAAAAGTAGGAAATGTCACAGTGGCAGAGAAGCTGCGTGAGCCACCCGCAAGATACCTAACCATATGCAAGTGCAATCACTGCAGTTGGAAGATAAATAAGAGATAACCCGAGGGAGGGATGAGCCAAGAGAAATTCCTGCAGTGATGAAAACCCACCACACACACACCTACACACACACACGTATTTCTGTGCCTCCCTCCCTCACACGCTGCTCAGAAGCGGATCAAGCAGATGGATCATCCTGTGTAAAATGTAGTGGCAGCAAGCAATGGCTGACAAAAGGTCTTGTCTTTGCCCAGGAGACTGAAAAATACTATTCTCTGCCTTTACAGCCATATATAACTCCAGTTTTTCAGTTTTTGTTCCTGAGCTCCATCTATAGGCTGCACAAAGTTGCCCTCCTGCCAACTTTTCTCCCAGCTTAGTTGAGCTTCTTATTTGTGCTTTCCCTCCTTCTTTTTCCTGTCCTTCATTCCACCATGTCACTGGGAAAAAGTGTTGAAGCGGAATGAGTCAGAGCCGCAGCGTGATTAATGACGGGCTCTGGCGTCTCCGGGGCCGAACACTAAAAACAGCCAGGGGGCAGCGCGATAATGCACAATAATAAAGCCAGCAGACAATCAGCCAGGCAAAGCAAGGCCTATTAACCAGCCCCATCAGGACGACTAAGTGAGAAATTAGCCCTTCCCGAGCTCCGCCACAATTCATCAAGTGCTGCCCCTGAATCCCCCCCTCAAGAAGTCATAATGTTTACTTAAAGACTAGCCTCGATGCCCCAGCGGCGAGCTTTATTGGCTCTTATTAATTCCCGACCCGGCCCTCGCAGCCACGCCATTTAAACCGAATTAAAGGGGTGAAAATTGGATGAGATGAAGTTGTCTCGGTGTTTGGCTCTCGCCTGATAAAAAAAACTGACCTAAACAGAGGGAGACAAGATGAGGAAGAAAAAAAATAAAGAGGGTAGGGAAAACTAGTTGGGATGTAAAGGAATGCTGAATGAAGCTGTCCTGAAATGTGCCACAGTCAGTCAGAGGAATGCAGGGAGAGACAGAAAGTTATGGTGAAGGGGGGGTAGAAAAATGAAGGGCATTGCTTTAATGCAAGACTTCCTGTGTGGATGGGAACAGATCCAAAAAGGGCAAGAGTGGGGTCACACATTCCATCGATAGAGAAGTAGATTTTTCTGGTTTAATCTTTGCTTTCTTTATTATTATCTGTCATCAGTTGGCATAAAAATGTACTTAAAATAACCTTAAAATAAGGCTAACCTCATAAATCAACCCCTCCTAAACTAATAGAGGGCTACATAGTATAGCAGTCTGGATACAGTTGTTGTAGATGGAATGCAAATTACTTTGAAGAGTGGGGATTTTGGCATTTTGAAAATACCTGTGGAGTTTTGGAATGCTCATATTTTTCTATCCTAAATGGGTTTAAAACAGTTATTAATGCAAAGAAGTTATGCAAACACAAAAACACGTAAATCTGCATTAACAGTTCATGACAAGGTAAGGTATTTTTTTATCATACTTCAGCTTCACAAAATCCTTGGGACGGAAAATTGGTTAAAATGTAGCTGATTGTTGAGTTTCTAACTACAACCCCTGATGTCTTATATACTGCATACAATCAGCGCTTCCTCTGGCTAAGGGAGGAACCACAGATACTCAGCTATGAAAAAAATCTTGTTTTATTGACCCCTGACTCAGCGAATGTTTTGCAAATCCAAAATAGAAAAAATACTTTGAAAAATACCCTAACCTTTAACCTTATAGTGTCTTTGTTGGCCAACTGCTTGGAGAACAGTAGAACGCTGTGTTGCCCCACCCCCCACCTAATACCGCATAACTTCAAAATTATCATGAGTTTTATATATATTTTCTTTTGAACTTTTGTTTAACCACAGCATGTAACTCTGATAATACACCATTTGCTTTGATTCGAGTATCCAAACAGAGTGCCATATAATAAAACCCCAGATTATCATCCCATGATTATCTCTAAACGAATCAACGCTAAGTATTCTTTTATGTTAAGAAATTTATACCACATAAAAAAAAAGTTTACCATGTTAAATGTCTTGTACAGCATAAAGTAAGGGAATCCAACAGGGAGTTTCTAACTTTTTTCTGATTCACGCCAGTATTTTTCTGACTTGACGATTTTCTTTCTCTGACTAAAACACAAACAACTCAATCAAACAACGCATCACAGAGAAGGTTTTGCAGACTCAAAACTGTTTAAAACACAAAAAAACTAGAAGATGTTAAAATGTTTTCAGTTTACATAATTTTTAAACTTAGAAAGTGGATCGGTTCATGCTGTTTACAGATTGAGTGGTCTTTTACTGTACGCAACCAATAAAAAAAAACATCTGTATATTTTGTCTACGCTTTGTCAAAAATTACCAAGGAATTACTGACCTATTTCACATTCATATCTTTGTTCTAGTGTAGGGCTGGGCAATTAATTGCATTTGCAATATAATCGCAATTTATAAAAATGCCATTTTCAAATCGCAGAGACACTCAATTTTAGTCACAATACCTTTAACAAGAGTAAGACACAACATTTCTCCCTTAGATGATGGTAACACGATTATAGTCAGTATGCTGTCGTACAGAAGGGAACACAGAATTGGAGCTAGCACCTAGATCTATGCATTATAGTAGAAGGATCTTTTTCATGTAGATTTAACAGCAAAGTTCTGCAGCACTGGATTCTGGACAAGCGTGGTTTTAACGTCTTGGAAAAACTGAAACCCTAAAGTAAAAAGCGACATGGTTGTGCTTAGTGTAAACGAAAATCGCAATAAAATCACAACACTGGTTGAAAATAATCGCAATTTAGATTTTTGGTTAAATCGTTCAGCCCTATTCTAGTGTATTATTAGAAAGGATAATTTTTCTCTACTGCACAGAAATACTATCTTTAAAAGACTTGATTTCCATATAGTTTGGAACTGCTATATAAGTTTTCTACATATTTAAAATGTTGGTGTAATGTTTAGATGTGATAGATTAAAAAGTTATTATAAAAGTCAGACCTAATTCAGAACCATTTAAGAAAATTTAATTCCTAGCATCTAAGGCTTCATTCTTATTTATTTATTGATTTATTTTTTGCAGCTGCTTTCCAAGTTTCTCTCCTTAAGTTGTTCAGGAAGAGCTTCATGTCGGTGTCTAGGAGTGCTGAACCCTGCGCTGGTCTGTAAGTGGAGTAAAGCATCTCATCTCTGTGAAGTGAGAGCCTGTGTTTCCAGATTGACAGCAGGTTGAGTGCGTTCTATAGAGGAGTGTGGAGTGCACCGCGGCGGAGGAATGAGATCAAAGACACCAGGAGCCTCAGAGGGAGTTCAGGAGACTCTCAGTTCCCTGACGCCTCCCCTCACGCGCCAGGGGAGACAACTCTCCCTTCACTTTCATATCAGCTACAGTGCCCCCACCCCTTCTTCTTCTGCGTGGAGCTCGAAGGCTTCACGCCACGCACGCAAGCGTCTCAGAGGACCGTGAGTAAGCGCGTAATCAGCCTGCATCCCACCACAGCTGACCCTGCACTGTTGCTCATCAGAAATAGAAACAGGTTTTTTCTCTTTTTCTCTTCTTTAAAAAGTCTTGAATTATGTAGAAAACCTCATACCGATGATATTTGAGAAAAAAGACAGACCAATCAGGTCGGAGATCAAAAAACTGGAAAATTTCCTTTACCCGTTTCAATGTGGATCGCAGGTCAGACACTGAAAAAACGTGACAAGAAAAAACTGATATCCTGCATTAATTTAAAAACCTATAAATACATTAACCAACAGCATGCATTTTTAACACTTTTCCTTTCTACCTTTTAACATAAATCAATGTATATTTTTGATAAATGTGACAATTATGAAATATATAATTTTCTATTTGTTTAAAATGACCCGGTATTTAAAAAAAAACTGACACAATTGATCGTATTTTAAGAACTACCCTGAAAGAGACAAAAAAACTTCCAAAATGTAAACTAACAAATCAATTCAAGCACCAAAACCTAAAACAGATAATGTATGGATTACTGAAGCCAGGAGTACAGAAATAAAAATCAAAACACATAATGTTAACTGAACTGTAATTGTATGACTCCTATTGATTGATTGATTGACTGATTTCTAGGTACAATCTGTAAAGATCAGTTATATAAAAAACGGTCTACTCACCAATACATTTAAATGCGTCAATAGGTTAATTAAGCGTAAATCAAGAAAAACTATAAAGAAACTATTGTATTATATTTGGTCAGTGTACATAGGCTGATGTATTGTGCTTCTCAAATATTCATAAACCAGTTAATATAAACCTAATAGATTTGAAAAATTATAAATTCCGGTTGTCTAGCAGATGAAAAATTATATCCTGTAGAAATACAACAAATCACAGACGGTCACTGGTCCAGGAGCAGCTGTTCAAAGAGTAGTACCTCCAAGCATATCATTAGGAAATTGAGTGAAAGGAAAACATGTTTTGAAAAAAAGTGGTTGTATCAAAAGTAATAATCAGCCTGTTGGTTATTTTTAAGAGACTACAGAAATGTTTGCATTTCATATGAAAATTAATGTCCCAGAGTATGAGAGGTGGAGGGGACCCAGTGTAAGTTGCTGGAGTCCAGAGTAAAGTTTCCACAGTAATTTGCTGTTGGCTGGTGTTGCTCCACTGTTTTTTACTAAGTCCAAAGTCAACACAGGAAATTTAAGAGCACCTAATGGTTCCATCTGCGGACAAGTTTTATGGAGATGCTGATTTCATTTTCCATTTGCCACCTGTCCTCAATGCCAAAAGTACCAAAGCTTTACCTACAGTAGTAACACTGCTCTGTTTGGACATTAAACTGGCCCCCAAAATTTTTTTTGAAGTGAAGAAAGAAAGACATCAAATCTAATAATGCAGGTAAACTGCATCACTAGTACAGAGACCCGAGCTTCCATAAAACCTCAAAAAGGCTAAATGACTGAAGCACATACTAAATTAAACAGTCATGCTTTTAAGTTAGACTTAATTTCTCTTTTGAAACCCCATCTTATTGCTATTCTGTAATCTTTTAATTCAAAGAGGTCGAATTTTGGATTTTAATTTGCTGTTATTCCAAATAATCTGAAACACAGACTTTACATAAATCCATCTGCATAATATTCACATATAAAAGTCTCTGTTTTCATTTTGAATCACTGCAATGCTGTTTATGTCGATTTTTACCCATCTACAACTGATTAGCAGATCTTTAAGGGAGTGGCGTCCTAGTGGTTAGGGCATAGGGCTTGGAATCCTGAGGTTGTACTTTGAAACCGACTCGCACAGACCGCCGCTCTGGCTCTCTGAGCAAGACCCTTAACCCCCGATTTCTCCCCGGGCCCTGCACAGTGGTAGCCCACAAGTGCACAGTGTTAATTTCTCCATCGTGAGATCAATAAAGTTCAATTTGTTAATAATTTTTTATTTATCTTAATAAAGTCAATCAGTAGTAGGGGTTAAAGCTCTCTTTCACTGTTATTTTGTGGGTTAAGAGCTGAAAAGTTTAGGGACCGCTGGACTACATGTCATTTGCCTGTTCAAGCCTGCAGATGTGATTCAGAGAAACTCAAACATCTGGATGTATTTACTTGTTTCAGCTGTTAGCTCCAACAGCTCAAATAAATATGGGTGTCGTGACACAACCGCTAAGCAAACACGCTCGAAACTTCCCAGCTCAGCAACTCACTCATTCACCTCCGCTCTCAACCAGTTCTGGGTCGGCAAATACACTCACACATTGGAGGAGAAGGAGGAGGAGGACGCCTTAATTGGAGCATTTGACGGGTGCCTGGGGTTAATTGGGAAGCATGGAGAGCAGCTGGCTACACGGAGGAAGTTCAGACAGGGATAATAAGTTCACCCTTTGCAGGAGAGGCGGGTAGTGATGAATCAGATCAGAGGAAGGGTGTACCGTAATCATTTTCACATCTACCCCCTCCTAACACCTTGCACTCCTGACAAGCAGACACGAAACTGGCTCCCAGCTATGCAATCTGGCACCCATCATGTAGGACTGGGAGTCACAGGGAGGAGATCACCCAGCATTGCTTCGCAAACAGACTTTCTTTAACTCTCTGCACTCTCAGCTTATCAGTAATAATTCTTACCTCTAGGACAGAGAGTTTATCAGTTGGCCGGTCGATGTATGTAAATCTCCTCCACCAATGTGTGTACTAATGGCTTATTACCCTGTGTTAGCTGGTTTGCATTGATCTCTGTGCCAGAGGGAGATGAAAAACTGGAGCAGTTCACTGCTTATATGTAGCAAGCGGACTATAATCGCATTCCAGCTTGTTTCAATAAAAGGCAAACATTAACATAAACCATCTAAAACACACTTAAACCTTCAGCTTCGGTCCTTCTGTGCAAGAAAAAAAAAACCTTCCCTGGATTATATGTAATCAGGCCCATATGGGGTGAATCTGGGTACATTTTTGAGTTTCTCTAAAGTGCATCTGTTGCATTAAAGCTGCCCATCAGAGCTTCCTGTGAGAAGAAGTCATTGGCTAAGTCTACCTGGACACAAAAATTCACATTGAAGGCCTGATCAGATCAAAAATGCTTCATTCTAATCTGATTCGGTCCAATTTTGGGGGGAAAAATAATCTTTCTGAGAGATGGTGTTTTTTTCTGATCATCATTTGGATCTTTGGAGTGTAATAATCTCTACTGTGCATGATGACAACGCCAGCTAGACGTTTTTCTGCCGTTTTTCCATAAAATTAGACAGTTCCACAGTGATTTATTCTCATCTAATGCTTGGTACATGTATACACATCTTATGATCGCATCATTTGATTTAGTGTCCATCGAAATAGTGACTTTAAATCAACCAAGGTTTAAATCGGATTTAGATTGGATCAGGTATATTTTGCTATGCACTTTTTTTTCCCCAAAGAAGATAAAAGTCTCATCCTTGGAAAACAACTTCCCACATCCTCTGATCACATCACATAAGGTCTAAGCTTCTTTTGAGTGAAGCAGTTTGTATTTATAATACTTTTATTTGCAGGATGCACCAATAAACATTTTATGGCAGGTCTTAAGACTCTTGCAAGCAGTTTACCTGCTGATGCAGATTTGAGCAAATTCAGATTTTCCACACGAACTAAGAAGATAAAAAAAATTGTTATTAAGATAATCTGCCAAGCTCTCCTGCTATGAGTGGATAAATACAATTTATATTAGAAATTGAAGCAACATTTTTCTATCTATTGTGGAGTTGACATGCTAAACTGTCTTTAGAATCTTAAATAAGTGGTTATAATGCACCGAAGGTTAGCTTTAATACCCATTAACAGCGGTCTCTGTTTATAATAATGGATATAATATTTAAATGTATTTTATATTTTTTTTTAAAAATCATAGAACAGTTAATGTAATTAGCACATTTAACAGTGTTAGCATAGCTAGCATTACTTACGCAGTTCGCTATAGCATAAAATTATTCCTTGAGGAATTAAGATTCTCAATTCTAGGATATTAATAAGACTGCCAAGGTTTACAAATTTATTGTTTTTTCTTTATAATTCTAATTATTCAAAATGTACATGACTTAAACAGATAAACTCTGCTTCACTCCGTCCAGCCTTCCCGTTATCTGCCAAAGGTCTTGCTCTCTCTCTTGTTTTCTAACAGCCTAATCTATTTGCTTGTTGCACAACAATCACTTTTGTTTTAAATAGCTTCTTATATTTTTTTAATTCCTCTGATTTTATACCAAAAAATCTGCTCAAAGCTGACAGTAGCTAATATTAGTCTACATTACTTAAAAGCCTAAAGTCAAGTGTTGACGTCTACTCGACACAGTATGTATGCAGATTCAGTGATCAAAGTAAAAGCTTTGTGTTTAAGGTTGATAAAGCTGAAAATAGTCCAAAAAAATTAACTTTTTAACTTCTTTGTGCATCACTACCTGGGGTCACCGGGTTCAAACTCTGTCTGAAAGAAATGAGTGTGAATTTGAAAATGCTTCAGGATTAATGTTAAAATCTATCAAAGGTCATTCATCCAAGAAAGGGTTTGATAGTTTTTCCTTTCATCTTTTTAATTGATTTATATGAACAAGCAATATCATTCAGTTAGCTTTTAAAAAAAAAAGAAGCTTTTTGTGGATCTCCACTTTAAAAAAAAAAATCTATACTTATTCCCAGCGGAGATTAAATTTGTTACTGGAAAAAATATACATCACTTGATGCTAACTTAACTATTTGTTGAGTGGAAAAACTGTGAAGTCAGTGTTTATAAAGTGAAGAAAGTGTTTCTGGTAGCAGTAAAAAGGTTTAAGTGTAACTCTACACCCAGTCCCTTCTGCTCGGAGGGTGGCTGAGGGACTGAAAGAAGCCAGGTAGAGTCATAAGCAGTAATGGGAGGAGACAGGGACTTAGGGCACCGCACAAAAGCCCGGGCTTTATAAATAATTCCAAAAGCTAACAGGATCCCTTGTATGTGAAAATCTGCGAAATGCATTCACACATGAATGCGCGCACACACACACACAGAAGGCACACTGCCACCAGGGGGAATAGGTTATTCGCACCACTCTGCCGGGGCTGCTGTGGGTCTAACACACCCGGAATTGGTAAATTCAGGGGGAACGACTTTCTTCCATAGGTGATGCAAGAAGAAAATCAGGTGCAGAAATGTCCATTCCTGCAAGACACATACACATTTACACACTCGATCACTCATAATGCAGGGCTGCAAAGCACACCTAAGACCTGTCTTGTAAATCTCTTTGTGAAAGCAGCTTTTTAGGGGTAGACAGGGGCTTTTTTCTTCGAACCCTGAGGGTAAGAGCTACCCCTCTAACCCTCCCACACACACATACTCGGCTCTTGTGTTCTCCTTCTAACTTTCCTCTACCCCATATTTCCTGCTCTGTTGCCTTTCTGTCACCTTTCCCCTCCCCTGCTCCCCCCCTTTTCCCTCCTCTGTCCAGAGCTCCAGAACTTTCGGGCTCCTGTGGCGTGCAGTGACTAATGTCCTGCCTTTGCTCAGACAATGAGTTTAAAGGTTGAGCCTAGAAAGTGTTGAGGAGAGGGAAAAAGACTCTCGCACCTTTGACAAATGGGACCCATGCCTCCGGAGCCCACTGAGGGAGGCTTTGCAATGTTAGCGCTGCATGTTCCAAGTCCTCAGAGGGGCGGCTGCAGCCCGCCGAAACCCCCGTCTGAGGGAAAATAATGAATTCTTTGGGAAGTCAACCTGGCTTTCTTCATGAATAGATATATTTCCAAAACACGTCAACCTCTCTTAATAAAAAACAACAGCCTGGCAGGAATAGCTGAGGCCGTTTTAGAGCGCTGTGTACACTTTAATATTTCTGTTTCTTTATAAAAGAAAAGAAGGGGAAAAAACTCAGGAAGCCCATTTTTCCAGGACTGTCACTGCAAGGGCAGCTTTAGATATTTTCCTTCTGGAAAGGTAAAGCAGACGCAATGACAAACTCTCATCAAAACCATCCTGAGTCCTCTCTTTCAAAACTCAAACTCGGGATACGCCCCCACCACCACCCACCAAAATTCAACGCTGAAAGGAACTAGGCTTTGTCTGATGGGCAAAAGGGAGAAGCCCTACACCCCCAAATAACAACACACACACACCTCACCGCCACTTCAGCCCTAAGCCCACCTCCCTCCCCACGAACCCTGCAGAGTATTGTTAAAACATTGCCCCCCACCATCGTCCTCTCAGCGACCCGTTTCTTAAAAACACACTTTGCATGAGAAAAAGCGATTAGTGCTCAAATGCTGCACTGTCAATGGAGGGCTCTCTAGGGCTGAGGGCTGAAAGGCCTTTCAAATAGCAAGAGCACTGTCCTTTTGTTTTTGGTTTTTTATCAAAAGTAGGGTGAGTTAGCATTCATTACTAAAAGGAAAACCAAAAGGGCATGTGTATAAGGTATTACCCACGACCCAATACCCTGCCATCCCCATTCAATGCCAGCCTTCTCCTTTTCCGATTACACTGAGGCAAAAATGAAAAAGGCAAAGCAAGAATCAGAATGACTAAGAGCACATGAGCCATGTTTGCAGTGCATAAGAATGATGGAGCTGCACTTCTTTCAGGTACCCTGGACTTAACGTGCTTCTGTTCAGCAATGGACTCCTCCTTGCCCTTCACTATGGGATGCAGCGGGACCAGATAGAAATCCCTCCTGAAAAGCAACTTTGGAAGAAAAATAAAAAAATGTCATTCCCATTGCATCTTTTAAATGGCACCCTAAAATTTAGCTGCTCGTTTTTAGTAATTGGCCTCCTCTATTTTGTACACTTTATATAGATGTGTAAAAAATTTTCTCAAAGTTTGGATTAGAAAAAATACAAAGATTTTACGTTTTACAGTTCTTAAAGTTTAAATGTAACTGGGATCTACTAATTTTCTATTTTTAAGATTGACAAAGGTACAACTGATCAAACAAACAAAAAAAAAAACAATTTTTTCTTTTCCAGTCCACAAACCTTTGTATTTAAGAAAAAGGAACTTTAGTACTTTAGATATGTCGGGGTGTCAGTATGAAGGTACAGTAGAACTTAGAAATAGAGGTTTAAAACCTGTAGGATTTTTCATGACAATGTCCAATGTTGCTTTAATAACAGGGTGAAATGCGGCCCCTCTGGAGCTTTAAGTAGCAGCAAGCTGCCCCTCCCTAACCTGTTGCTGCTCACTGCTGGCCAATGCCTTAAAATGAGAATCCTGTACTTATTTCTTCATGTCAAAAACAAACAATATTTGGAAATATTAACACCTATAACATACCAAACATCACTTTCCAATTTGTATTTCATGCATATTATAAAACCTGTTTTTAGCTCATTTTAATAGCTTATTTAAACTGAGTTCAAATCTTTTAATTGCTTGTTTTATGCACTGTTTTTAAAATTGTTTGCTTTTATCTAACTGGTCTCTCTTTTATATGAGATCTTGGATCTCGATTAGATAACCTGTATGAAAAAAAGGTAAATAAAAAAAATTAGCTGACTGCAGGCTCTACCAGAGCATTAAGGCCAATATTTTTTACAATAAAAAAAAAATGCAGTAACTACCACTAGATACTACATTTAAGGGGTTGTTTTTAGCTACATTGGCAGTTAAATGTGATTTTCCCCTTGTCAGAAACTCAAGAATCTTTATTCAGAGGAATCAAACCATAAACAAGCTGTAAAAGATCCCATGGACCACAATACTCTTTGCAGCCGGATGCTATTTTTGAGTAAAACCAATTTAGAGCTACTTTATCTCTGCAAGAACAAAGATGAGAGATTCAAAAACTATTTTCTACAACATGTGAAGAAAAAAATCTGCCTATCATTTAAGCTGCAGGAGAGTGAGAGAGACCAATCTTTTCAGCACATACCTTCTTCCTTAAGTCATACTGTATATCAAAGTAAGATTTATTTAATCTGAGACAAAAAACATTCTAACAATAATGAGCAGTCTTTAAATCTTTGTATAATTATAGTATGTTTGCCAGGGTTTTATTATCATACCAGCAGAATATCATACAATCCCATTCCTAATTATTTGCATATTGCAAAAGAAACATTTGGTTTGTGTAATGCAAAGTTTTCAGAATAATAAAATGGAATTTGGAAGGAGGAAATAAATGCATGAAGCGGGCGTCACAGATCATGAAGAAGGGATGAGTGGCAGATCATTGTTCTCAGCAAGCAGCCAAGTGTATGTGTCTCACAAATCACAGAGCTTGACAAAAAAAAAAGGAGAAAAAGAAGAGCAAAGACCCCCTCACGGATGCCACAACCAGCTCTCATCAACGCTGACACAATACCACATCTGCAAAAACAGCCTCCGACCCGGGGAAGCTCATCTTGTTCTGGGCACTCAACTTTACACACTTCTAGGCCTTAAACCAAAAGCACTTCACCTCTTGCTGCTACAGTTCACACCAACGACTTAAAGACGTCTTTACAGCATCCAAAACAAACACAGGAGGAGGAGGAGCGGCGGTAACAAGCAGGCGCGACCTGTCCTGTTTAATGATAAAGTGTTTGAAGAAAAAAAAAATTTAATATATAATTTACCATCCCAAAACGTTTAATGCTTTAAAATCAAACTTTTCTTATAGTGTCATAATATTCCTGCTATACAAAGTTACTTTTAACGAGACACACTACACAAGCAGGCCAGCACCCCCTACCATGTATCTGCATACGAATTGGATCTGTTTGTTCTCTAAAGGATTTGAAAATCTGTTGTGAATTGGTTTGATAAAAACAAGCTGAGTTTAACTTTTGCTGCCCACTGCCAGTCAGCTGGTTTAAAAAAAGCCTATGGTTCTCTTTGCAACAAATTAAGATGCTTTTTCAGGATTAAAACACAAAGACACTCAGAAGAAGCGAGTGGACCATCAATCACTGACTAGAAGTGAAAACTATTAACTTCAAAGAAGACCAACAAAAAGCATTTTTGTCAGACATTCTGCACAATGGCATCCTTTAAATGAAGCAGGAGCTCTTATACATCATAGCATGAAATAATTATTATAGATGACATTTTGAAAGTAGTAATAACATATCATTTTAGTTGCACTTTGTTTTATAAAAAGCTAAAATAAAAAGGTGGCTTGGCTTTAAATGTTTTGTGTTAATTTAATGGAGGGTTAATGTAAGAATGTAGTCCATTTCTAGTTATAATAATTAAATTTTAAGTTTTCTGCCTCACATTAGTTGGAGAAAAGAAAGACAGATCTCTCATTCTTGCTTATCAGGAGGAGAATAAATGTGCTTATTCAGGTAATTTGCAGAAAGAGAGTAACTTTAGATGAGATGAATTTGCAACAGAATGCTTGAGCAAGCATGCATTTTTCCAGCGTGTGACCAGCAGTTTGCAAAGGCAAAAGCACATTAAAATTCCCCCATGTGTGTAATATACATATCTGAAATTGCAGTTTTGCTATCTTGAGTCTCATACCCTCTTCATCCCTACGATTTCCTTATCCAAAGACATCACGCGGTTTGAAAGGTGCCTTTAGCTGGCTCCTTGAAACAGGGAGCCTGGGTCCCGCTCAGGGACAATGATAGTTGGGTTGGAGGGAGGGAGGGTGGGAGGTTGTGGAGTGGAGGGAACACATAGCATATTAAATCCTGCTGGCGGAGCTGACTCGTCCACGCAGAGAGAGCCAGGGAGTCAGATCTGAGGCATGCCCTGAAGGGATGGCTGGGCCTGGGGATTAGGGGGGCCAAGAAGGAGCTCCCCGTGCGCAAGGAGACCCCTTCCCGTCTCAGCTCGTACGCAAATGCGTCCAGACATTTTGACGCTCCCCAGGTTTGCAGCCTCAACCCAAGTTTCCTCACACACTCAGTTTCATCGTCTTTTTTTTTTTTTTTTTTTGCCCCCTCAATCAGTACCTTTGTGTGACTCGCCCTCATTCACTCCCCTCTGTGTCTGTTTCATTTGATGTCAGCATATCAAAGTACCAAATCATCAAAGTGGGGGATATCTTCTGGGGGACATCAAATCAACTACAGTAGTTGTTGTATGCACAGAAAGAGAGCGCCAGGGGTTTATCAAAAAACGTCGTAGAATATTACGGCACATTTTTCAACTTATCAAATGGTTCCTCCATAATTTTACTCTGAACATTTGAACTCATAAAACTAGAGAAGAATCACAGTTTTCTTTTAGGTGTGTTTTTTTTTTTGTCTTTTCTTTTTTTTGTTACTTAACAGGGGTGTTTGTCCTTTCAAACTCAACAGAAAAAGAAAATGATTATAACCTGATTCCTGTTTGACAATCACAGCATCATTTTCCTCATTTCTACCTTAAATTTGTGGATGACAAAAAACATGCAGAACTATTTTGTAGAAGCCAATATAGGCTTCACAATGATGTGTTTTATTAGTTTAGACGATTTTTGATCATTTAGAGAATGAA
>JAGKQL010000011.1:20349898-20368870 GCA_018398635.1 Cyprinodon brontotheroides | reverse complement strand
AAATTCCTAGATCTTTTAATACATCCCAACATCATCAGAACTTACGACATATTTACATCACGCAATAGAACGGTAAGTGTTTTCCTTTTTTCCTTTTAATAGAGATTAAGAATAACAGAATAACTAATACCCTTTGGGTGCACATTCATGTCCAAAAAAAGTAGGACATGAGGAACAGTAAACGTATACTGGAACTCGGGCTGGAAAAAGACAGGTCATTATCAAGTTTCTGTTGACAGGTCTGATGATTATCTTGAGCTGTTTTTGGGTAGATATAAACATGTTTTAGGTGCGAAGAATTTAAACCCCATATTGGCTGCTCTGTCTTTAGCAGTGTTTCTGTCTCTTCTTGATGTTGTCCTTTTTGCTGCGACTAATGCAAGCTTTTTCACTTGTTTCTGGGGGAAAACCTTTTAAAAATCAAGGGTGAATCTGATATATTAATGTATATAGTCAAATGAAATTACTGCTGTAAAACACAGGGAGAAAGTAAACCATCTAGAATCGTCACTTTCACTGTGCTGCTTTCTTTCTAGTTGGGGCTAGTAACATTAGTAAACCATCTTAAGGGTTTATACCTGTTCTCATACAGTGCGTCCACACCCAATGCGTGATATGATACTTGATACAGCTGCAATATAGCCGGTGTTTTTTTGTTCTCACTGTTCATTAAAATGCTATTTTACTCTGTAAAGAATATGGTGAAAATGAGCTTATGTAAACACAATGGTAGAAAAAATAACCAATTTAATTTAAAGCCTTTCAAAAACAAATCTACAGAATCTTTACAAGGGAAAAAAAACGTGTTCCTTTTTTTGAAATATGACTGTAAGGAAAACATGGGTAAAACTTGTATTGTTGTTTTAACATAATAATATAATTTACTGATTAATTACTTTATTTCCTATCTTTAGGTGTATGTGGTCATGGAGCTTTGTCCAAACGGAGATCTCAAACGTCTTAGCGCTTCCAAAGGGACTTTAGAGGAAGGCCTCAGCTGCAGACTTTTTAAACAGCTGTGTCTAGCGATTCAATATCTTCATGGCATCAATATTGCCCACAGAGATATAAAATGTGACAACCTTCTGCTGGACACCAAATATAACCTCAAACTGTGTGACTTTTCCTTCAGCGAGAGGCTGACTTATAACGACGGCAAGTTGGTGCTGAGTAGTGACTTCTGTGGTACTCCAAACTATGAAGCACCAGAAATCTTAAAACATCTTCCATACAACCCTAAGTTTTCTGATGTATGGAGTATGGGTATTGTGTTGTATGAGATGCTCTTTGGATCACTTCCTTTCAAAAACAGAAACCGACATAAATTTGTGCAACTTCAAATGAAGCGTAGAATTACCTTCCCAACCACTTCATCTGTTTCAACTCAAGCAAAAGAGCTGATCCACAGCATTCTGCAGCCTGTGCCAGAACACCGGATCACAGTCAGTGGATTGTTGGAGAGTCCATGGTTGTTGCAGGAGACCATGGGAGAAATAGATAATACTGGACCAGCTGGAACAAAAACAACAACATAGTCTAGTCAGAAGACACCGCTAGACAACAAGCTCCAAGAAGACGAGCAAATTTCAAAAAGCTGCTCAACTGCACAGCCGGGACCGTCTGCTGCTAAATAAAAGCACATTACAACAAGACATCAATGCATTAATTTTTCATCACACTTATCCAGTGGCGGCTGGTGAGATATTTTTCAGGTGGGACTGGGTAGGTTACATCCATTAATTTTCCATTAAGGTTGTTAACATGAGTTAATTCAAAAGAGTTAAGATATTCCAGCTTAAAGGTAATACATTTGAACAATTACTTTATTCCATCATAAAACACTAAAAGAATGACAAATATCAGAACATCTTCAAAAAGAAAACAATTTGTATTAAAAGTAGTGTTGCACCGATACCAGTATCGGACGGGGCCCCGATACTGCCCTAAAATGGTGGTATCGGTATCGGTAGGAACGTGAAATGTGGCTACCCGATACCATATGGAAAGCCATAAGTTTATTCAACTATTGTGCACCCCACTCCTGGTAGGCAATAAAAGGATTCTACTGGTTTTCACTTTGTATTAGATTTTTCCTGCTTCAAGTAAAAGGGTAGGCAGCAGCTTGACAAAAGCCATGATGGCAATTATTTTACATTATTATGGTATAATTATCGGCCGATACTGCACAGCCAGGTATCGGGTATCGGGGCCAAAAAATGGCATTGGCGCAACACTAATTAAAAGTATTGTATTTTAAATAATATCTAATACAAATCAGATTATATATATTTGATCAGAATATGTTTTGAAATATGAACTGTGCTAATCATTGCACAAAGTCAAGTGTTTGTTCTGTACTACCAAACTAGCAGTGTATACAAGTTTTAAACTAAAATGAGAAAAAAAGAAAAGAAAAGCTGAATTCAAATCATGGAATCCTAATGCTGGTAAAGAAAAGTGCAAATAAATACTTCAATAAGCCCAGATAGTACAGTCTCATTATAATGAGATACTATCTCATTATAATGAGGATAATAACTCAACTATAATGAGATAGTATCTCATTATATTGAGTTACTATCTCATTATATTGAGTTACTATCTCATTATATTGAGTTACTATCTCATTATATTGAGTTACTATCTCATTATAATGAGATACTATCTCATTATATTGAGTTACTATCTCATTAAATTGAGATAGTTTTTTTACCAATTTTTAAGTTAAAATTGAGTATTTTTGGTCAATAGCTCCCAGGTCATGTGACCTATTGATGCAAAATCAGTGTGAAATTGTTCTACTAGTCTCTGTAGATGGGGCACACTCATTTGTTTTTCATTTTAACTCTTTTTTTTATTTTTTACCAATTTTTTTAGTTAAAATTGAGTATTTTTGGTCAATAGCTCCCAGGTCATGTGACCTATTGACCCAAAATCAGTGTGAAATTGTTCTACTAGTCTCTGTAGATGGGGCACACTCATTTGTTTTTCATTTTAACTCTTTTTATATTTTTTAACCAATTTTTTTTAGTTAAAATTGAGTATTTTTCATCAATAGCTCCCAGGTCATGTGACCTGTTGACCCAAAATCAGTGTGAAATGGTTCTACTAGTCTCTGTAGATGGGGCACACTCATTTGTCTTTCATTTTAACTCTTTTTTTATATTTTTACCAATTTTTTAAGTTAAAATTGAGTATTTTTGGTCAATAGCTCCCAGGTCATGTGACCTATTGACCCAAAATCAGTGTGAATTGTTGGGTCCGCCCCTTACATGGGCCCACCACCCGTGAGAGGGGCCATAAGGGTCGTATGCAATGTGTGTTGGCCGGGGGAGGGGACCCTGGTGGTCCGATCCTCGGCTGCAGAAGCTGGCTCTTGGG
The DNA here is from genome assembly GCA_018398635.1 of Cyprinodon brontotheroides. NCBI lineage: Eukaryota > Metazoa > Chordata > Actinopteri > Cyprinodontiformes > Cyprinodontidae > Cyprinodon > Cyprinodon brontotheroides. The sequence continues at coordinate 20,365,489 of JAGKQL010000011.1, read as the reverse complement.
ATGTGGAATGTCACCTCGCTGGTGGGAAGGGACCGGAGCTAGTGTGTGAGGCTGAGAGGTTCCGGCTAGAAATAGTCTGTCTCACCTCGACGTATGGTTCTGGTTCTGGAACCAGTCTCCTTGAGAGGGGCTGGACATACTTCCACTCTGGAGTTGCCCACAGTGAGAGGCGCTGGGCAGGAGTGGGCATACTTGTTGCCCCCCATCTCGGCGCCTGTACGTTGGGGTTCATCCCGGTGAACGAGAGGGCTCCGCCTAAGGGTGGGGGGACGGGTTCTGACTGTTGTCTGTGCTAACGGGCCGAACAACAGTTCAGATTACCCACCCTTCTTGGAGTCCTTAGAGGGAGAACTGGAGGGTGCCCCTCCTGGGGACTCCCTTGTTCTGCTGGGAGACTTCAACGCTCACGTGGGCAATGACAGTGAGACCTGGAGGGGCATGGTTGGGAGGAATGGTCGCCCCGATCTGAACTCGAGTGGTGTTCTGTTGTTGGACTTCTGTGCTCGTCATGGATTGTCCATAACGAACACCATGTTCAAGCATAAGGGTGTCCATATGTGGTAAAAAATAAAAAAAGAGTTAAAATGCAAAACAAATGAGTGTGCCCCATCTACAGAGACTAGTAGAACAATTTCACACTGATTTTGGGTCAATAGGTCACATGACCTGGGAGCTATTGACCAAAAATACTAAATTTTAACTAAAAAAATTGGTAAAAAATAAAAAATTGTTAAAATGAAAATCAAATGAGTGTGCCCCATCTACAGAGACTAGTAGAACAATTTCACACTGATTTTGGGTCAATAGGTCACATGACCTGGGAGCTATTGACCAAAAATACTCAATTTTAACTTAAAAAATTGGTTAAAAAATTAAAAAGAGTTAAAATGAAAATCAAATGAGTGTGCCCCATCTACAGAGACTAGTAGAACAATTTCCAAGTGATTTTGCGTCAATTGGTCACATGACCTGGGAGCTATTGGCCAAAAATACACAATTTTAACTTAAAAATTGCTTAAAAAAATAAAAAAAGAGTTAAAATGAAAATCAAATGAGTGTGCCTCATCTACAGAGACTAGTAGAACAATTTCCAAGTGATTTTGCGTCAATTGGTCACATGACCTGGGAGCTATTGAAGAAAAATACTCAATTTTAACTTAAAAAATTGGTAAAAAATAAAAAAAGAGTTAAAATGAAAAATAAATGAGTGTGCCCCATCTACAGAGACTAGTAGAACAATTTCACACTGATTTTGGGTCAATAGGTCACATGACCTGGGAGCTATTGAAGAAAAATACTCAATTTTAACTTAAAAAATTGCTAAAAAATAAAAAAAGAGTTAAAATGAAAAACAAATAAGTGTGCCCCATCTACAGAGACTAGTAGAACCATTTCACACTGATTTTGCATCAATAGGTCACATGACCTGGGAGCTATTGACCAAAAATACTCAATTTTAACTTAAAAATTGGTAAAAAAAAACTATCTCATTATATGAGATAGTAACTCAATATAATGAGATAGTAACTCAATATAATGAGATAGTATCTCATTATAATGAGATAGATAATAACTCAATATAATGAGATAGTAACTCAATATAATGAGATAGTATCTCATTATATTGAGGATTACTATCTGCATTATATTGAGATAGTTTTTTTTTTGAGATATTTACAGAGTGGCGGAAACGGGCTTCCATACAAATCAAATCATTAATGCTGGTAAAAGAGAAAGTGCAAATAAATACTTCCCAAAGCCCAAATAAAACAGTAAGCACAAGTGAAGTGCTGCAGGTGTAGCCTAAAGAAGGTACTGTAAACACCCGCATATCTTTCATTCCAAATCCAAACTCTTAACAAGAATTTTACAACACATCTGCATTTCGTAATGATTTAAACAAAACAATGAACACTAAATTCTGGAAAGTGAACTGATTATCTAATTTGCCTCATCCAAGAACAATTCAAGCAAACATGGTTGAGGGTTACTATGTACACCAACGTTATGTAAAGGTGTCCAGGTGGCTTTTCAGATTCCTTGCCACCTACATTGGACACCGCACCCGGAACATATGTGCCTGCTTTGCACACTGTGCCTCCAATGTGTGTCTCGACCCGGTCAGAAAAGCGGGGAAACTCTTTTCGAAATCGAAATGCGGTGAAAAGCATACATTTCCGCTTGCTGCATGTTGTTGGCATACTTTGAGCGAAGCCACACGCTATCTATATTTCTGATTAAGAACAGGGCTGCCCGCGCTGACGCAGCTCAGGGATTACGTCACACGCAGCGTGGTGCGCAGTGCCCTAGTGCCTGTAAATGTAATGGTCCAATTAAGGTAATTTAAAAAATCAGGACATTTTCCTCGTGCACTTTCACAAAAGCGGGGACGCCAGGGACAGGGCGTTAAATACAGATATGTCCCAGGGAAATAAGGGCGTTTGGAGAGTCACCCTAATATAACACTTAAATCTATTTCTGCTTTAATTTTTTGTACTTATTTTTAATGTTACTCTATTATGTGCAAAATTAACCACAGTGTTTTTAGTTGTCAAGTAATTGTTATTATATAAAAGAAAAATTAAAATGTTTTGATTATTCCACTTGAGAGTATTACTGTATGTATATATATATATATATATATATATATATATATATATATATATATATATATATATATATATATATATACTACTCATATATATATATATATATATATATTAGGGGTGGAATGGTTCCGCGAAATCCACGGTTGGTTAGGTTCCGCGGTTTTTAGAACTCACAGTTTTGGTTAGGTTAAATTTATATGTTTATTGTTACTGTTATTGTAATTATGTTTAATGATCCGCGGAAACCCTGGATCATTTCCGCATGTTTTGCTGCTTTGAATTCAATCATTTCGCGCATGCCCTCTACGATCTCCAAGGACATTTCCTCATTTTCTAAAAAATACCTGGGACACCCCTGGACAGGACGTGAAATACGGATATGTGCCGGGAAATACGGACGTACAGTCACCCTAATACATTTTTATATTTTATTTTGAAATCTAATGTTTAAATTTTTGTATTAGGTAAGGATCTTATGCAACAGTGCGCATGCACTTTATCTGTTTCACTGTTGGTGAATGATAAACGTCCTCTTGAGTCCTTGTATGTCTGCTGAATCTGAAGAATTGACATTAAAGTTGACTTTGACTTTGAAATGTTATAAATATTACTCATAAGCGTCGTTAGACCCATTTAAGGGTGGCTTCAGTCATCCTTTCTTTGGCATTAGCCACCCTATAATTATTTTGTGATTAAAAATATATTTTTTTTTTTCTGTATTTATTTTCCTCATATTTTCCCCAAAACAAATGCAGTAAAGCACCGAATAAAAGCCATAAAGAAGACAAGGTTAATCTGAACAATAGTAGTTCCTGTTAGCTTATTGTTTAATACAATTATTAATATTAGGCTTAGTTATTCATATGCCTCATTGGCTCCGCGTCCGGCGTCACGTCACGTGGTAGGCTACGCAAGCACCAGCTGGACCTAGCAGGCGCGGTGCAGTGCAGCAGTCAGAGCCGTCTAATAAGAGAGTTGCGCAATCTCCATAGACCTCATGGACCAATCTTTCCACAGCAATGGCGGCTCTCATGGAGCCTCACGGAGCGTTTTACATGTGAATCCCCATTGACTTTAGTTCCATTAGAAGTTCACTTAGTTCTAGGAGGTGGCCGTAGAACACATAAAATGCGGTAAAGGTAAATGTAATTCCTTTGTAGGCTACTTAACCTTTGTTTGGTATGTAATGGTCCTGTGTTAGTCTTGAGCGAACAGAAAGTTGCTGTTTAGAGATATTTAATCTATGTGAATCACATCACCAACCGACTTCCTGGTCCTCCAATAACGCAACTCTGTTTTCTCTATGGCTCTGGCAGCAGTAAAAGCGCGACATTTGAAGCTCTTCATAGTCATCAAGCTTGATAAGCTGTAGGAAAGTTATGGTTTCGTGCAGATACACAAGGTGAGTTTGCTATTTGATGTCAGCTCTCACATTTGCTTAACTTTACCTGTGCCATATTGAGCTACGGGAAGTGAGGAAATGTTGTAGCTTGTCTAATTCAACAGTAGAAATTACGTTACTACCATGGTGAACAAACTCAGCGGTCTGGGAAAACATGATGTTGCAGCCTATTAGCATTAGTTTTGTCAGTGGAGTATAAACTGTCTGTCTGTTCGTTGGCTAGATGGACATACAAAGATTTTTCAAGAAAGTAGAGAGGAGGAGGAGGAGAAGATGAGGTCAGTCTAAACAACGATGTATTTTGCCCACACAGCATTGTGCAACTCATTGCTCGAGTAAATACGTTGCAGCTGTTGCCTAGTTTAAGAACGTTGTGGTCGCTAAGTGAACATTTGCTTTTTTGTTTGTTTTAAGAGGCATAGTAGTTTATTAAATCGATTTCAGCGTCTCAGTGCCGAAAGTCATGCATATCAGTGCCCGAAGTCATGCATATCAGCATGATGACATGATTAGAACGTGTATAACATGCCCCCTTTGAACGTCAAGTTAAAGGTCGAAATTCAAGTAATCCATAGGCCTATGCATTAGCAATCATCAGTCCCAACCAGTGAGAGTATCTCACTGGTCCCAACACATCAAACATAGCACAAGCACAACCCAACAGGCAAATGATGATGACCCATGTGCAATGTTTTGTACTCATCTCAGAAGTTTTCCTCTTAGAGAGTGTCCCTTATTTTGGCCAACTTTAAATGTGGAAATTGGCCTATGACAACAAAATATGAACTTAAACATTATATTAGAACATTATTTCATTGAACAGCCATATAACATAACCTACTTACTTTACTTCCCTATGCTGTAGTTTTGGAAAATGGCATACATTATGATATGATCAGATATAAATTTAACTTCAGGGTTTAACCAATGTTTTTGTTTTTGGACTCCATGAAGGGTGAGACAGAAAGACAGACTGTGGAACGAGAGTGAGGAAGGGAGTGCAGGTGCAGAGGAGGGCGAACAAATAAATCTACAGGGAGACATGGAGGGATCTGAGAAAGAGGCAGAAAGTGAACAAGCAGGCCACCATGAGGAAGAAAATGACCAAGAAGCTGCTGCTCCCCTTTCTGATTTAGGTGACAAAGATTCAGGTCCCAGACAGGTGAAGCTGAATAGCTATCCACAGGACAGCTTTGGTGCACAGAAAGGGGGCATTTAACCACAGCTGGTTTGCTAAGTACCATTGGTTAGAGTATTCCGTTAGCCGGAATGCTGCTTTCTGCTTCCCATGTAGAGTGTTTGGCAAAAACATTAAACATGATGCTTTGGTTAGCAGTGGTTGCAGACATTGGAAAAAAAGCTTTGGCTGTCTTCAACAAGCATGACTTGGCACAGTCCCATAAGGACAGTGTTGTTGCATGGAGGGGGTACCAGGCAACTACCCGGCAGGGAGATGTGGTGCAGCTGATGATGTCTGGTGAGGCAACTGAGATAGCGGCGAGAAGGGACTACCTGAAGCGAGTTGTTGCTGTCACCTCAATGCTAGGGGCCCAGGGACTACCCTTTCGTGGTCATGATGAAAGTGTTGACAGCACAAACAGAGGCAACTTTGCAGCTTGTATGGAGCTTCTTAGGAAGTTTGATCCATTCTTGCAGAGCCATAATCCCCCATCAAATGCCACATACATCTCACCAGGCTCTCAGAATGAGATGGTAGAGTGCTGTGCTCAGGAAGTGACAAGTGTCATTGTGTCTGAGATCACACGCTCTAAAATGTATGCCATCATGGCGGATGAAGCAAGAGATGGACGGTCAGAGCAGCTGGCTATTTGTGTCAGATATGTGTCAGAGGGGCAGGTGAAGGAGCATTTTCCTGGCACTTACAGAGCTCATGTCATTTGATGCAAAGTCTATTACAGACAAGCTACAAGAGCAGCTCCAAGCCAATGGCATTGCAGATGTTAAGTGTGTGGCACAAACCTATGATGGTGCCGCTGTGATGAGTGGACCCACGGGAGGTGTGCAGGCCCGATTTAGAGTACTTCATCCTGAAGCCATCTATATACACTGCTATGCACATGAGCTTAATCTAGTGTTGTGCTATACCTGCAGGGCTGTTCCTGAGGCTCTGGAGCTGTTTGATTTGCTGGAGTCTCTGTACTCTTTTTTCACCACCTCCCTTGTACATCACCACACATTCAAACATGCTCAGCTGAAGCTGGGTTTGGCAGTGGAACTAGTCCAACTTTCCAACACTCGTTGGGCATGTTGGCTTCAGTCAATCAATGCTGTGCTTGAGACCTTACCTGCCATATTTGAGTGCCTGTCAGCCACCAGGTCGCCCATGGCCACCGGTATCAAATCAAAGCTAGCAAGGTTCTCGACTATCTATGCTTTGCTGATGTTTCAGACGCTTCTTTCCATCACTGAAGGTCTCCACAAACTCCTTCAGAAGGAGACATTAGACCTGGCTGAAGCACTGATGGGAAAAGATGCTGTGTGCGACACACTTAAAGGTAAACGCACTGATGCATTTGCGACAGAAATGTTCGAGAGAACCAAGGCTCTGTGCCTCACACATGACATTCCAGAACCACATGCCAAGAAAAGGCAGAAACAGAGGAATATGGCAGATTTTGTGTGTGACACAACTGTTGGTTTGCGCACTGAATTAGTGAACTCTGAGGTCTTAAAAAGAGAGATGCTTTTCCCCTGTTTGGATAGGATGGTTGGTGAACTTGAACAAAGGTTTGCCAGTGTAGATGCAGGACTCCTTAAAGGAATACAGGCATGCAGCCCTAAATCTGACAACTTCTTGAATGAAGTGAATTTGAAAGAGCTTGCTGGGCACTATAACATTGACTTGAAAGCAGAGGAGGTCCTTGTTGCCAAAAACTTTCTTGCTCGCAAAGCAGATGCTGGATATACACCCCAAGACATGCTGGCTGTACATAATCTTTTCAGCGCAGACATGTTCCCCTCGCTGAAAGAAGTCCTACAGGTAGCTCTGACTGTGCCTGTAAGTAGCTGCTCATGCGAAAGGTCATTTAGTGCTCTGCGTAGACTGCACACTTGGCTGCGAAAAACAATGGGGCAAAAAAGGCTTCATAACCTTGCAGTCATGGCCATTGAAAATGGCATTGTCAGTCACCTCAATGACGGCAAAGTAATTGACCGTTTTGCCACTATGAAGCAGAGAAGACACTTGTTGATTCCTCCTCCTACAAAGTAAGAAGAAAGTTAAGCTTAAGTTGAAGAAGGTTTAGTTCAAGCTCAAGTGTACTTTATTGTCAAATCTATGTTACAAAGGTTAGTACAGAAGTTTGAAATTGTGTTTGACCAGTCTCCAATTTGTGCAGTTAAAGTAAACATATAGGACATTGGTAATAATCTCTCTCACACAAACACATGCTCACAGGGTGCAATAAAGAGACTAACATATAAATACACAAACACACACACACATGCACACGCACGCACATACAGAGCATATCAGTGGTCATATAGGTTATTGTCAGTATTGTAGATGCAATATGTAAGCTGCAAAAGGTAAAGTTCAAGAGACATGGTGATTGAAATGTTCATGCAATGTTCATCAGTGTCTTTGAAATGGTCATGTAGCTTTCTCCAGTGTTTGAGTCTGATGGCTTGTAGAAAGAGGATGTTTCCCAGTCTGTTAGTGCGGCACTGTGTGCTATGGTATGCTTCCTTGGTTTGACTTTAGTTCTAATTTGTACGTTTAATACTGTTGATTTGTGTTTTAATCAATACATTGTACTTAATAATACTTCCTTTATTTTCATTAAAACTTTGTCAGACTAATGTGAAAAAGTCTCAAGGATATCCTTCTTTGCGATGCTGCTATTGTCTGTTGTCTACTGTCCATTTATGCAACTTGTATTTTGGATTTATCTATCTATAAGACAATGCTGGATTTATTGTTAAGTTCCTCACATAGGCCTATATGTGTTTCTCCCTGTGCCAGGTGTAGACAAAGACAAGCCAAAGTCCAGGGCACACACACAAACCATGCACACACACAGAAACAGGGTTATTGCAAAGCAGACATGGGGTGTGGAGGGGCCTCTGACAGGTTGTGGGTGGAGGGGGAAATGGGGAAAGGTGAAAGAGGGGCAGGGGAGTTCACCATCCTGATGGCCGGGTTGAGGGTTTATGAAGATGTTGGAGAGTCTGGTGGTTAGACTACTGTCTTCTGTAGAAGGTTTCCATGATAATGAAGTGTTTCCCAGGTATGATGCTCTTAAAATAATGAATTCTTAGACAACGCCTTAGCAGGTGCACTGAAAAAATTTCGGCGCGCGCTGAGCACACGCAATGTCTCCTAGGGGCTAGAGCCGCCCCTGGGCCTACGTACTGCATGTTGAAAGTTTAGATCAGTATTGCACAACAATTGGGAGACGGAGACCCCCCAAATATTGACAGGTATTTCGCACACTGCTTACAATCTACTCAGCACAACCAAAAAGTTCACATACTTGCCACAACACTGCAATAAAAAAAAGCAAACAAGAGCATCAATGACAAAGATAAAAAATGTTTGAATTGGTAAATCTGCTTAAAAGGTTAACTTTTGCCTCCTAGTGTGACTTTGAGATAACACACAAAACAAAATAAAACATAAACCCCTAAAATACTGCTCTAATATTGTTTGTGGGTACAAACTGTTGAATTTGCTCTTAATGTTTTCATTATTAAACACAAGTTGAAGACCATGAGCTATTATGATAGATGATGGGTGTCATTAGAGTGGTTTATAGCACCTAGAACCCAGAGAGTTTTAGCAACTACACATCGTACTCATTCAAACCATCATAGATTCACTTTAACTGAGGAGCAAAGAAAAAATGAGAAAAAATTAAACTGTGCAAAAAAGGTTTGAGGAATTAAAGAAAGAAAAGAAAAAAATAAATAATATATATATATATATATATATATATATATATATATAACTATATATATATATATGGGTATTGTTCAAAAATTTTGGTTCGGTACCAATACCGATAACTTCACTTCGATACCGGTTCCTGAACAATACTTTTTCGATACCAGTTTTATAAAATCAGTTCGAAGAAGAAGAAAAAGAAAATACACAACATAAAAAGGAAGTACAAATCTTGAGTTTTTATTTCAATGCTCTGATTGATCTTTCTATTTATTTTTCCTCTTACCATAACAAAAATTTACTGTGTCCTAATATTCACTGTGTAAGCATTGTAGGGGACACTTTTACTTAGCAGTTTTCCTTTATAAAATTACCATGTCTGACTAAACATCTTTGGATCAGTTGAACTGGGATCCATATATATACAGCGCACAGCTGGTATGGTAATGGGGGTCTGAGAGGCTCCCACAGAAATAATATTGGAAGGCAGGATAAGGGCTGCCTGCACTGATTAAGTTTTCAGGTGGATTTTCCCACTTAAAACATATTAAAACTACTTTATTCCCACTGATCACAGCAAATATAGCTGCAGAAAGGCAAATGCGAGGATAGAGTAGCTATGCTGGCCAGTCAGAGCCACTTTTGCACTGCGCAACCAGAGCAGCAAAAAGCAGCTTCAGCCGCGCGTCAGAAGCTGGTACAAGCAGCAAAAAGGGAAGCAACAGACGCGGATTTTGCCGCCGCGTAAAGTTTGAAGTTTGCTAAGCAAACATGATTCACCTCAGCTCTGTGTTTGCTACTGCCGGGGTGCTGAGAGGAGGATGGTTGGCGCTGGCTGCGGGTCCGCTCTTCTTGCAGTCAAACACCGAGCAACTTTCTGCTCTTAAATTGTTTCCGTGCATTGCGCACTATTGGCATCAGTCTTAACAAAAAGTGAAGCCGCACTTTTTGACCTGGGGCGCATTTTAAAGGGGTTCCACGGCGCTCGCAACCAGTTCACAACAGATACACATGAACCCTGGCTGTAGGCGTGACCACTGTGTATTTTTTCCTGGATAACGCTTAATCACGTTAAGTGGTACAGCCAATCACCAAAACTTTGGTACCGAAAGGCGAGGCATGTTTAGATTACCGGTCGGTGGACTGAAGGCTATTTAGTGCGAGTACCATAAAAGGAGCAGTTAGAATTGCCCCAGCCCTACGCAACGCGCGCATATATATATATATATGTATATATATATATATATATATATATATATATATATATAGTTTCTCAAAAGGGTTAAGAGCTTATGAATTGTCCCTCACATAAGCATCATAACTTCCATCCCACGGTGTTCATTCTTTTTTTAGTTTCAGTCATCCTACCTGTGTCATAGCACTTGCCTCTTGGCAACTGAACTTAACCAAAGCCCCAGTGTTCTTACCTTTCAAAACAAAACTTCACATTGCATAATATCATAGATTGTACTTTTTTGGGTTAATAAAATGCTTTTTCCCTGAATTCTTCTCACCAGTCTGCTACCCAAATTTCACATGGTGCAGACTGATTACGTCCAGGGAGGCCAGCTTAGGATGAGGTTTTGGGGTTAGATTGGAAGAGTTCTTTGGAGGCCAGAGATACAAAAAAACAGATAGTTTGCAGATGATAGTGCTTACCAGAGTCAGAGAGCTTTGGAGGGGAGCCAGGTTCAACTGCAGGGTTTAGTCGATGCAGGGAACAGACCAGCGCCAGCCAGGACTAAGAACCAAGTAAGTCACTAAATATTTCAGTTAACCGAGTTGGAGTTTCCAAAGCTTGAAGAACCAGGAATCAGGGTTTAGATCACCTGAAAAGGGAAGGTAAGACACGTGAGCAACGATTTTCACAGGCAACATCCCCCCAAACACCAGACGCCATTTAGACGTTCATTTTTAGGTTAAATCTGGTTGGTCCGTCATAGTCTTGATTTATTCAAGAAATAGTTGTTGAAAATTGGGCTGTGAAAATACATTGAAAAACAAGTTTTCAGCTTATCTTAACAATCCGCAAAATACAGCTTTTTACATTTCTACTAAATGTAGCTGTTCTTTGGACATAAGTTATTTCCTTATTTCAATGTCTCAAAAAAATTGTTGCTCAGTAAGCAGCGATCAGAACAGCTACCACTGGAAGATAAATCACAGATACTGGATTGCTTGCTGTTGTCCCCCTTTTATCCCTGCAAGGCTGTTTAGGTCAGATGTTCAGCTCCTCCAAATAGTTAACATTTAGTAGAAAAACTGACCAAAAGCAGGAAGAATTCTCCAGAACCCCAATATAAATTTGAGAAAGGACTCCATTACAAACCCAAAAACTGATGCTGTCTTTATCCAAAACTATCAGACTGCCACTACCAACATTGGTAAACAATTGGCATATTATTTGTAACAACATAATCCACTTCCATTTTGGCTCAACTGTTAATGTACAATGATACTACTAGATGATAAATAAATGACAATAATATTCATTTTTGTCAATAAATTGTAGTGAAGTTGATCTTCACCAAAAAATAAAATCCAATGACTTAATTAAAAAATATTAAACTTTTATTAACAAACTATCGTTTGCTTATCGTCGTTTGATTATCGTCGCTAAAATATCCTATATTTGTCAAAATCATACAGTCAGAAACATAGAGTAACTTCAGTATAGACAATCATTTTTCGCACTGTAGAAGGTCCTTACCCCCTTTTCCATTGCCTTTGAAAGGCTTTTAGACACAAATTACTGGAGAGCAACTACTTTTCTTTGAGAAAAAGTTCAGGAAAAAATGGAAAAAAACAAAAATTACAATATTCCAATGAAAATGTTCCAAAATGTTAATTTGGAACATTTATTTTTTTTTATGTCGTTTATTGGACAGGAGTCCAAGATTGAAGGATTTCAGTCAGTTGGCACTTTATTTTATCTTTGGAAGAGAGAACAGTTCACCGTACTATTGGTATTACAAGGTAATCAGCCCTGTTCTGATCTAGAACGCGTGTGTTCCCCTTATTTACAATACTGGAAAGTAGTCAGGGTCAAAACAAATTACACTTCGTTTAAACAGTAACATGTTATGAATAAACCTTGAGGGGTTCATAAAATCAGCCGGTACAGTCAGATGGGAACAACAAAGGTTAACTACGTGCTACGTCCGTCAGAACACATTTATGACTTTGTTAAACTAAGTTATTTATTGATAACTTTACTGCACTGAATTTTTAATGCTTTAAGAAAACAGCAGTAAGTCAGAAGAAGCCTTGCTAACTGTCTAGCCACAGCCAAGACAAAAACACTACTCTGTCGAAAGGGGGAGATGTCCTTAAAAGTAGCAAATGACATGTAGTTAAGTTTTTTCTCCATCAAAATAAAAAAAGTTAACATGGGTGCACAGAAACAATTCCACACATGAGTAGAAGAGAGGCTTCAATGGCATTAAAGCTAAGACAGGCGCATACCCCCCAAACACCAGATGTCATCCAGACGTTCGTTTTCAGGTTAAATCTGGTTATTCTGCCATAGGCTTGATTTAGTCCAGAAATAGTTGTTTAAAATTGGGTTGTGTTCGGTCAGCCTGAATTTGTCCCAATTTAGTCAAATAGTAGATGTTGGGAAAGTTGCAAACCCAGTTTTCAACGTCTTTTCTACAATCTAAAAATTAGTGTATCGGGCGGGGGCCTAAATCAGCACTAAAATGGTCGTTTTGGTATCGGCAAGTATTAACAAATAGGGCACCAATACCATTTTGGGAGATTCCAGGTAGGAATAAATCGCTCTACTGGTTTCACTTTGTATTAGTCTTTTTCCAGCTTCACAAATGTAGGCAGCCGCTTGATAAAAGCCATGATGGCAATTATTTTACATCCAAGTAGTATGCAGTTCTTCATATATACACACACATCAATTTCAAACAAATCGGTATGATATCAGTATCGGCCAATACTGCACAGCTAGGTATCGGGTATCAGTATTGGTGCTGAAAAATGGCATCGGCTACGCTACTAAAAATTACAGGTGCTTTTAACAGCTTCTAACCTTTCACTTTTCAACAAAAGTTAGATGTTATTTGGACGTAAATCGTTTCTTTTCAATGTCTTTACAAACAATTTTTGCTCGGTGAGTAGAGAAATGTGCACATATGCTTGTGACATATTAAGGGCCTCATGGTACTCCCCAGGTGCCCCACGGTGGCAGCCCACTGCTACACAAGGGGATGGGTTAAGTGCTTAGGTAAATTTCTCCAATGTGAGATCAATAAAGTTCAATTATGATTATTATTATGGAATCTTTGTGTATAAAAGCTTCAAATGTGTGTGTTAGTTTTTGTGTGTTTTGCTCATATGAGCATATTATACAGGTTCACTCTTGGCAGAATTCTGACCTCAGCACATAGTGACTGCTTGCTCAGTCTTTATTTTTCTGAGGAACGCAAATGTTACTAGAAATGTATCATAAAATGTGATGTTTTAAATACATATTTGACACTGTCTGTACTAGCTACTACAATATGTCCATTCCATTCTGGCCTGATTCTCTTCATAAATGAAAAAATATAATAGCCCATTGACATTTTGTAAAAGGTTTTATACTGTATTGGTTTATACTCCTTTTTATTTTCCTTTTTTACCCCTTTGCATACAACAAAGGCCTATTGACTATATTCTTCTCTCATCACTTTCTGTCTTCGGCTCAACTCAAGCATCAGTCCCCTAATTGAATAATTTATTAGACAGTTAATCAAGAATTTATAACTTTGGTAGGCATTACGAAAACACAGAGAGAGTGAACAACTGGAGCAGGACGACACGTGTAATTTAGATTTAAAGAAAGGAGAAGTCTGGGGTATGTGAGAGGAGTACAAATTAACTGGGGGATAAGAATTGATGGTAAAAAGAAAGCAGAAGCAAATGGACACAGAAAAGTAGTAAGGGGAATTTGCTTACTAATTTAAACCTGAAAAGTACAAGAAACAGACATCTTCTTCATGGAACAATTTCTCTCACACGTTCACAGATTGCTTTCCTCACATGTTCCTGACCTAAAGAAATATATTTATGCTTCCTATAGCTTAACCGCATTCTAGTGTTTTGTTTCAAGCTCTATCTAGAAAGAATACCACTTGGACAGTCATTGTTAATCAATGAAATACTAAGAAAGTGTAAAAAAATACACATATTTAGGACCCAGAAAAGGGTGCCATGGTTGTAATATATATTTTAAATAATTTTTTTGCTTGATCTGCTAAATCTAGAACTGCCCGGCTATACTGTGCATACCATGTGTCAAAACTAATCACCATTATGTTTATTTTAGGGGGACTCCACAGCAGTTACATCCCATCACAAAACTTTAAGACCTGTTATCAAAGTATGCATTCATTCTGCATTGATCTTATCTGGTAGGAAAGGCCCTAGTAAACATGGCAAGGGGGTAATCAGTTCTTTTGCCTCCTCATATGGAGGGGGGCTCTATGTTTAAGCTGCATCTCTGCAGTGTAACAGTTTCCTGCCTTTGTATCAACTGGTAGCTGTTTCCTCAGATTATGAAGCTACCTATAAGTTTTATTTTAATGAGAATTATCACGTCTCCTGATAAAATCCTATTTTTATGCAATCCAAATCCTATTTACATGCAAATGTATACAAACCTAAACACTGGAATAATTAATCTAAACTAATGAAAACCTAATAAAACCCAGTGAATGAACAGAAGAAAGTCTCTAAAGACAGTAAGATAATTTTACTAATATGAGCTGATATGAATTTGATTTGTTTGACCTAACTACTTAGCCTAAAGGAATTTTCAAGCACAATTAAAAGCCATACCTGCAGGCAGACCCTTATTAGGGTTAAAGAGACATTATGTAAGTTTTTACTGAAAACTGTATTTAAAATAACCATTTTATTTCACCCTTTCATGACTAAAACATCATTTGATAAGCAGACTGACACCTCAGTGGTTCAGCATTGATGTACCTCTAAGCCTCCAGTCTATCTTTCTGAATTTATTTTGAATCAGAAGGTCCCTCGCTGTTGAGCAGATTTGACATCAAATGCATCCAAGTTAACGGCATGCAACTTACCAAACAATCAAAGTTTATATTCAAAATGAATATCGTAGATACTAAGATGTGACTTGCATCCAGCTTAACTCAAGGTCAGGTGAAAAAAGTTAAACAAACAACAAAAAACAAGTTAGGTATAAGCACGAGCTACTAGAACGAGTGCTGCTTTTCCATATGTTGGCCACAAGTGGTAGTATCATAAAAAATAGTCAGTAATGCCTCTATAAGTATAAGTTTGTTTCCTTATTTATGTATTTATTGATTGATTTATTCATTCCTTTCCTAAACTAGAGTTCTGAAAGCCTTCTCATATTTATGGAAAATAAGAATTTCAAATAATCTATGTATGATGAGATGTTCTCACAGTATCCATATGGATCTACAGTAAGAGACAGAGAGAGGGCCAGTCTAAGCAGTTAAATTTTTTAATCAGTCTTAAATCAGTCTCCTTTTCCTAGCTCCCTTCTAGGCTCCCTTGTCCACACCTGCTCCCAATCTGCTGGTTATTCAGTCTCCAATTTATACACCTCCTGCTGAATCCCTGTTTGCTGTTGTTTGTTAGGTCCCTGTGTGTGTTTTTCCTGATACCTTTCTGTATTGTAA
>JAGKQL010000011.1:20336375-20349398 GCA_018398635.1 Cyprinodon brontotheroides | reverse complement strand
TGCTGAATGTTTTGTTGTTTTTTCCAGCCCAAATTTGTCACCCGTGATCATTTTCCTAAGACGGTGAAAATGCAGATACCAAAATGCTTGAAATATTTTGTGGTGGTTAGGATCTTATTTTTTTCCTTGATCATTAGGTACTTCTGATCCATGCAACATGTATAATATGAATACAATTTTAAACTTTTTCCTGAGCGTATTAATTGGATATTGCCTATTTAAATAATAACAAATAATAACCAATGAGGTGTAATTACACTTTAAAAGACATCCAGTTAAATAAACTAAAGTCATATCAACCAAATTTATTCGAATATAATCTAATCGTATAAATAATTTAAATTCAAGAACATAGTCCTGTACGATTATAATTTTTGACTGTACACTAAAAGTGCTTTGATCATATAATTGCAGATTAGTAGAAAACTATCTAATAAAGCTGAGTATAGGGAACAGTTTGTCCTCCTCAGCCTGCATGGTGCTATTGATAGTGAAAAGGAACAAGTCCCTTTTAACAGGGAGAAACCTTGAGGTGAAACATGTTCGGTATAGGAATCCATATGCTGTGGCAGCTGGTGATAAAAAGGACAAAAAGCAGAAATAAAAAGAATAAAACTGAAGCAATGTGTGAGTAGTTTCAATCTGGAAAAGAAGAGAGCTTAGAGTTAATGGCAACAGTACATCCGTTAATGGCTTTTCTAGCTGAGAAACAGAGTTAAAAAGAGAAGCTCTGTACTAGGTTAATAGGTTAATACATTTAAAGGAACCAAAGCTCTATCAGAGGCTTTGTCCAGAACAGAAGCAGAGGTGCGCACCACTGAGCTTAAGACACCACTCATGTACAAACATGGACCAAGAAGAGCTAAGCCAATAAAAGCATAAACTTTCCAAAACAACAAATGTTTATGGATGTAATCCAATTTCAGTCCATATAGATTTCGGAATGTTTGCATTATAGTATGTCTGTAACAACAGATATTTACTCAAAGGCTCTTTATTTTAAAATAAACAGTTGTTTATATATAAGAAGTCAATTTAATGCTATTTAAAACTGATCCAAGTTAATTAAGTCAATTAGATAATTATTCAAGCCATTCAAGTATGTACAAGTTGTGATACATATTTCAGGCTAAGAATTAACAACTGTATAAATGTTTAATTTACTTTATATTGTAAGCATAAAAACATTAAACTGTACAGTCTAATGCATCTGCACTTGCTTGCATCTGCACTTGTATTGTTGACCCATGCTTTGACCCTGCTGAGGAAGAAGATCAATAATGAGCACGGCAGCGTATCCTATTACAATGGATAATTCATTACTTTGTCCCACATTGATTTTATTTACTGTGGCCTGATGACATTGTATTTGATTGTCATCATATACCACAATGGATCTCTTTTCTATAAAATAAAAAAAAAAAATCAGGCTGTTTAAGGTTGTAAACATCTAATTTCACATTGTCATAGTTATATAAAGTTAATAAATGAAGTGTGTTTCCTTTTCTCTAAGACAAACGTGTTGCTCATAATGTTCTTTTTGTGACTCCAGAATCCCTTTTCAACAAGATGTGGAATATGGAAACACCACCTCCCATCTAGGAGACTGTGATGGTAGGTTTCAGTAGTAAAGCAGGGATACTTCTGACTCCTTATAGTAAAGTTATTAAGTGCTCCATCTAGTGGCTCAATTCTTCACTTCAACTATCTATTTGTGACTGAACATTATGTTCTTGCTTTATCAAAAGATGGATGAGAAAACGCACCTTTGTGCCTAATCCGAGCACAGCAGTATCAATTCCACCCATCCTGGTTCTGTTAATAACCTGAATCAAGTAGATAATAAGCTGAGAATGCTTCCAGTCTGACACATTTTAATTAGATATAATGTGGAAAGGGTGTGGACAAAGCCAGACTGTAAGAGGGGTAAATCTATCTTCCTGTGGCTTTTGAGATTTATTTTTTGTGTGTCAAACTGGATTTCTGAGGATGTTGCAAGGGAGCAACCATGAAATAGCTTTGGAATAATGTCACATTGTGTCATAGAAAGGCTCTGATGTCTGCAGCAGGACCACAGAGATCCGCTTTGAAGCTTAGCTTGGATTCAGTTGCTAAGTGTTTCCGAAACATAACAAAACAAGGTCAATGCCCCCTAGGTCTGATCTTAGACTTTTGTCCTGCAGCTACATACAATCTATATAAGCATCCTCTGTTTATCTCATTCCTTTAAACTTGCCCTGTTAGAGGTAAGTAGTGCCAGAAACCCAACCTGATGGACTCTCATTCAACGTGTGAGGAAATCATTGAAGAAGCCGAGCCAGAGGCAAGTCTGTGTCTGCAGATGGGAGTGATTAGAGTTGGGTGGAAAGGCTGAGGTAATGTTATGCACTGAGGAGAGATTCTCAGGCGAGGCAAATGGAAAGAAAG
Source organism: Cyprinodon brontotheroides (assembly GCA_018398635.1). NCBI lineage: Eukaryota > Metazoa > Chordata > Actinopteri > Cyprinodontiformes > Cyprinodontidae > Cyprinodon > Cyprinodon brontotheroides. Next base: position 20,346,971 of record JAGKQL010000011.1, on the reverse strand, counting down.
AATCTTCTGATGCGGTCTGTGCTGCACTGATGAGAAGTGCAGGACTCACTGAATCTGTAGTTTTTGCGACAAAATAGAGAGAAGATTATCCTCAGTTTTCTCCAAAAATAATTCTATAAAGCTCAGTGTGATGATAACCAAAAAAATGTGTTATTGTAGTGGTAGTGTGATTATGATAATAGTTTTAGACTGGACCCTAAGGATGTAATTTGCACTAAATAGCTCTTTTTTATTTGCGTGTCTCAATTCTGTAGGTATTCTACAACAGAGTTTGTTGATTGAACCAGAGAGTCTTGTTTCCCTCAACCTCCTTGTCGCATCTGCGGTCTCGGCCTTCACCATTGGAGCAGCACTCTCTGGCCTTGCTGTGTGCTGGATCATGGCTCACAAGCCTGCCAACCGTCGCCATGGTAGCAGCTCCCAATCCTCCATCCAGCGGCGCGACAGAGGCCTGCTGAGTAACTCAGGTGGGATGGCCGGCTCTGTGCTGAGTGTCACGAGGCAGGGAGGCGGAGAGCGTTCATGCTCCCAAGGTGGAGAGACCCTGTTCGTCATGCCCAACGGCTGGGTGAAGTCAGGAGAGCTCGACCCAGGGTTCCTGCCTACACCGGAGCACACGCCACAGCAGAAACGTAGAGGCCTCCGACTGTCTGACTCCAACTCCGGAGGATGGGATACCAGCCAAACATACCTGGGTGGAGGGTCTGTAGGTCTGGGCTCTCCCTGCCGCATACCCCCTTCTGTCTACCTGACTACTAGACTCTTTCAGCAGGGTGGAGGGGGAAGACATGGCGGTGAGGGAAGAGGGAATGACACACCACGTCAGCACTATGTCTGCTTGAGCAAACAAGAAAAAGGAGGCAAGGGGACACCTAGAGCCCCTGTTAGGAAGTCTGCGGGAGAATATGTCTACCCCATGACCCCTCAGGACTCCCCCGAGCGGCGGAGGGTGGTCTCAGCACCCAGCGCCCCCGTTGAATACAGCGAGCCGCTGCCCTTACGTTGGCCTGCCCCGGAGGGATACATCCTCAGCAGCCATGGGATGGTCCCCGTCCCTCTGCCACCACCTACCATGTCTCCTCCAGGTGGCCAGGCCTATTTGTCCCAGCAACACACACCGGGGTTGAGCAGGGCTTTGCTGAGAGGGGCACTGGAACGGGGGGAGCTGGGGGAGCTGGTGGATCTCAGCCAACTGATGAGTAATAAAAACTGCAGTGATAGGACTCAGGCAGGCCAGTGACTGTGGAGGAGGTGAAGCATTTCTTCCATGCGTGGAGCCCTCTGTTAAATTTCCATACATCACTCCTTCCTCCTCAGTCAGCCCCTCTCTCTTCCATTTCCTCTACTCCCTGCACCTATATTTCATTTTCATCCTGCTCCCTCTCCTTCAGCTCTTTAGGCGAACCTCTTCACCTCATAATGAGTCTTTGCCTTCAAATGGCTGCTGGCTCTGCCACTCATACTGTATCTTGTCTAACATTAATTGGTCAGACAAACCGAGGTTGTTGCTGTGTCTGCAATGCAGAGTTGCCTTTCTCTCCAGCTCTGGGGATGAGGGAAAAGAGTGGACGGGGGGGATAGACAGAAAACAAACCAAATGGGGAGCACTGAGGAAAAGGACAGAGAATTAGATCATTGCCTTCCTTCTGCAAATTGACTGGATGCTTTGTCTATTCTCTATCATTTTACCAAGACTACTAGCCATCTGTTCCTAAGTGTATCTCCTGTCGCTTTGATTACCAACAAGGTTATTAAAGCAAAATTGCCAACTCTGAACACTATAAAAGCATCTAAAGCCTGAAGTGAATCAACAGGCAGTGGTCCTGACTGAACAGATGCGTCTAAGCAAAACCCTTCGCTTTTTTGTATTCCTTCCCCTTGCTACAAACATACAGCAGATGCTTACACATGATTGTACAGGTGGGTCCCGAGTATTCTATAGAAAGCATGACTTCCGTGCCAAATGCCTCTAACATGTCTCGCAGGGATAAGGGACCATAACTCTCCTCTGTGGAGAGCAGAGTGCAGGACTGAAGTGTCAGCACTATTGCTGCCAACTGCACCCTCTATGTAATGACACACACACACCCACCCCTTTTCTCCCTACAACCCCATTCTTTTTAATGACCAACGATTCCTCAAGGACACCTGGTGGGGCTGCACCACACCGTTGGACTGATGTCGGAAGCATTACCTGAATCGAAAAAAAAAACAAAAAACAGAGGTGTTGTTCTGACAAGAAACTCAAACCACTGCAATACATGAAGACTTTTCTCTGTCACTTCAGTTTTGTTCTCCATTGAAAACGCCTGTATCATTGCTATTTATGGAATCCAGCCTGATTTTGTTGGGTAGATATCCTATGTAGCTCTACAGTGGGTCAAGGTCCTTTTAGATTCGATGCAGTTTAAAGTGACAGTTACAGGGATGATGATTGAAACCTCTGGCTAAGCTCTGAGGCATCAAATGTTCACAGCCGGAAAATGGAAATGTATATTCAGCCCATCAGTGTGTCCCGTGCCATGTAGGGGTCCATATTTAGAACCACTCTCTGCAGCTTCAAATTACAGCAAAGACTGAATGTACCGTACTGGACATTTTTATTGCTATCCAAGATTTTAAAACAGCCCAACATTTCTTTTGAGCACAGTTATTCAATATGAAAAAACAATAAACAATACAACGGTTGTAGAGAACCAAATGCTTTAACAGACTCAGCGAGCCGTTGCCCAGGCGTCTCAAATTCTATGAAACCCAGACTAGGATTATATTTTACACCGATTATGAGGTTTGGTGGTGTTTTCCCAATCATCCTAACAACAAAGGCCACTGCTTATGTATTAACTGCTAATGTGTCAAGAAAAGGTTTTTCCAGCTCAGACACAAATGGCAGAAATACTTAAAATAGCTTTAGTAATTGTCACTTTGTTGGATTCAGTTTCTTTGTGGGACATCTATTGAAATGTCCTAAATAAAGGATGTTTGCTGGAAAATGTCTCCCCTTTTTTTTGGAAAACCATGAGACTGTTAACTCTACCGATGAAGAGAAACAGGCCAATAGCATAAAAGATCCTCCACCACATTTAGCTATGGGCAAGCAGAGACCTTTCCTGTGTTTATTTTTTGTTTTAATCTTGACCCACCTGGAGTTGGGGTTTTTTTCTGGAAATCTTGAGTTTAGCATAATCTGAAAAAGGACACAATTCCAATTATAATCCCAGTAAACTCAAGTAAACTGTTTTAGTTTTTTTATTCACACTGGTGTCATAGGAAAGACTCTTTTCTGTAATTACTTTCAAACAACTGGATGACATGTAAAGAGTACCTAATTTTTTTTTATATGCAATATTTATTTTTACCTCCTTTATAGTCCTCAACTGCTAGGTCCCTGGTTACTTATTAGACGTTTGCTGAAATTCAAATCTAATGAAATAATCACACAAAAATAATCTGTACAGTGGTACCGTTATTTGTTTCACGTATGTTTTTGCTAAAGACTTTTTTTTCTTATGAAAAGTGTCACTCAACTAGTCACTAGTCAACTAGTCAAGTCACTTAACCATCAAAGGTTAATAATACTTATTGTTTCAACATATCCTTAGGGTTACCAAATAAAAAAATGTTTAATGCATTGTATGAAAAACTTATTTCAAAAGTAAGAGTTGATGTTATTCACAGTAATTGAGTTATAATAAATTAATTTATTATAACTTAAAAGACGATTTGATCTGTAACACCCAGTCTGTTTATTGACAACTGAATGCTGGTTTGTGGGCAGCAATATATACTTTAAATGTACATATAAACTTTGGAATAATGTAAGGCTGCAACTACACACACACACACACATATATATATATATATATATATATATATATAATATATATATATATTTACAGATGTTTAGTTTGCAGTCAGGAGAAGATTTTGAAATTAATACTTCTTTCTTTTTTTTATAATCATATCAATAGTCATATCAAATGGTTAGGAATGGATCTCACTGAGTCACAAGAGTGTCTTTATCACATTGTTGTGCCAAACCCAGCTGATGGAAGACTTACTGATGCCTAAATTTTACAGAAGCAAAAAAAATGAAAATACAACAATACAAATGCTGAGAGAAACATGTCTTTAAGTGCCATGATGAAGACCATTTCAGTCAGCAGTGCACCTTTCTCATGTACTGTGGTTTTGAAGAGCTCTCTAATTGCAGTATACTTGTGATATGTATGCCTTGGACCTTACATTCTGAATGTGTTATTATTATTTTAAGAGATTTTGGCTTTTACTGTTGATAAATCATTTGTTCAGCTCTATGTGCTGAGTGCTATTTTATCTCATGTCATGTACTGTAAATATGTAAAAGTGAATACGGACTACTTGTCATGCCTGCTGTGGTTGCAGTGTTTCTGTGCTCACCTAGGCCATGACTTAAACTATATTTGGATCAAACTTTTATGATTCCTGAACATTTTATAAACAAGCCTATGAATGGACTGATGTTTTGGGGGAACACTGTGTGACATATTTGTGAGGTTTTGGTTTGCAGTCAAGTGATTGTCTTTCTTTGCAAACCAAACTGCCATACTGAGGGATCTTTGGCCTAATTACTGAGTGTGCATCCTGTTTTTGTTTGTTATCATCATTCTGTGCAGTAATAATGAAAAGCACAAATTTGTGTCTTTGTTTCTTTCATTTTTTATTTGTTTTAGGGTTTTTTTGTTGTTGTCTTTTTGAGTGTTTTCTTTTTTTCTTTTGAGGAGCTGTTCTGTGTCCTTGTGAATAGTGTAAATAACCATCCTGAATGTAATGTGTATTGGGTTTTCTGGGGAGGCAGGAAATGTTTCTTCCTGTACTCGCTCTTTTAAGACAGGACCATGCAGGCTTATTTTTTTCCTTCAGTGAAGATGCTGTGAATAAAACGTATGTAAAGTTAACTGATGTGACTTTCACTGAACGCAGAGTTTAGCTGTCTCCTTCCTGTTAGATTAGGATTGAAGGCCTGACCTCAGCTGCTGCTGAGCCTTCTCATTTGACTTATGCCTGTAATGTCTTTTTTTGCAGTCTCTAAGCTGCAGCTGATAATAATCAGTATTGCTATTAAATGGCACTATGTAATTAACGACTCGTGTCATTCTTATGTGGTTCTGAATGCATTAACTTGAGTAGATGCATATAGTTGGATACATAGCCTCATACGTCTGAGAGAGAATCTACTGAACTCACTGATTCTGAGCCTTTGATTCACAATATTTCCATGCCACTAGAGGGAGCTGATACTGAATGTAACTTATAGGGAAGCATAATTGTTCTCATGGGTGCATTTGTATTAAGTGAACATTGTGCTGGTATGCAGGACACTGGCTGCTGCTTTACAAACAGTTCATTCTCAGAATAGCTCAACATTTTCCATGCTTTTAGATAACATGCATGTTATTTCAAGCAATACTTTTGTCACTTTTGTGTTTTTATTCTTTTGTTGTTTTTTTGTAAGAATACAGCAGACACAGAACAATGGAAACCCAAGCTTCAGTTTAGAATTCAAAGGTTAGAAAAATATTAGGTTGATTTGGGGGTTGGTAAACTTGCTTTACACAAAAACACCTTCATCTCTTAGAGCTAGAACATGTTTCTCTCATCAGCAGTACAGTGGTTGAACAATTCTATGGCGTTTATATGTGTTTAAAACTCACACAATAGAGCTCTCCATTATGCCTGATACGAAAGAAAAGTGTTTGCCTTAATATCATTCACAAATAAGTTGCCAAAAGACTCAAATGATGTGAATAAAGCATCACAGGCCAACAAAGTTTAAGTATCATAATCAGGGACTTCCTTAAAGGTCTGTGAATCCTTGAACCAAGGACTACTATTACTGTCACTATATTTTCTATTTTTTTTTATATCTGAAAACAATAATAAAGAGTTGTGTCTTGGACTCACCAAATTTTTAAAACAACCAGCAGGAATTTTATTTTTATCCTTGTGAAAGGCCTGCTACCTGAACAGCAGGGGTGGACTTACCATGTGGGCAAGGTAGGCAACTGCCTGGGGCCTCCTACCAGCAAGGAACCTCGCCAATGTGGGACCCATTAAGAATCAAGATAACATTAAGAAATGCTCTCTGACACTCTTTAATTCATGTCTTTCTGTGTTTTCTAGGTCTTTGGTTTAATATCCATTTTGTGTCATTCTTGTTGTTTTCTGGTTGTGATAGTTTTTTTTTTATGTATTTCTTGTTTACCTTGTGCCAGTCTCCTTTCCTCTAGCTTCCTTCTATCCACACCTGCTCCCAATCAGTTGATTACTCCATTCTTTTTACTGTTTACTCCACCTCTGCTCTGTTTGCTGGATTCATTTCATTCCTTCATTGTCTCCTTAACCCACATGTTCCCCTTTGTTCTGGTTCCTGTGTTCCTTGATTGGTTATTTCTGGATTCATGCTTCTGTTGCCAACACTCGTTATTACAACCCCTGGCAAAAATAATGGAATCACCGGCCTCAGAGGATCTTCATCCAGTTTAATTTTGTAGAAATAAAAAACAAATCACAGACATAACACAAAACTAAAGTCATTTCAAATGACAACTGTCTGGCTTTAAGAAACATTAAAATAAATCAACAAGGAAAAATGTGCTTGTGAGAAACGGTACTTTTTTAGACCAAGCAGAGTGGGAAAAAAAACATGGAATCACTCAATGCTGAGGAAAAAATTGTGGAATAACCTTGTAAATTTCCATCCCCAAAACTAGCACTTGGATCAAATTGGACCTGTTAGTTAGTCTGCATCTAAAAGGGAGTGATCACACCTTGGAGAGCTGCTGCACCAAGTGGACTCAAATGAATCATGGCTCAAACACAAGAGATGCCATTGAAACGAAGGAGTGAATTATCAAACTTTTAACAGAGGGTAAATCATCACGCAATGTTGCAAGAGATGTAGGTTGTTCACAGTCAGTTGTGTCTAAAATGTGGACCAAAAACAAACGACATGGGAAGGTTGTTGAAGGCAAGCATACTAGTAGACCAAAGAAGACATCAAAGCGTCAAGACAGAAAACATAAAGCATTATGTTTAAAAAATAAAAAAAAAATGGAAAACAAAACAAATGAGGATCGGATGGGAGGAGACTGAAATCAATGTCTGTGACTGAACTGCAAGAAGCCACCTTAAGGAAATAGGATAAACGTACAGCAAAGCTAAACGAAAGCCATCCTTAACACCTAAACAAAAAACAAGGTTAAGATGGGGTAAGGAAAAGAAATCATGGACAGTGGATGACTGGATAAAAGTCATATTCAGTGATGAATCTCGATTCTGCATTGGGCAAGGTGATGATGCTCAAACCTTTGTCTGGTGCTGTTTCAATAAAGATGACTGCCTGAAGAGGACATGAAAATTTCCATAGTCATCGATGATATGGGGCTGCATGTTAGGTCAAGGCATTGGGGAGATAGCTGTCATTAAATCTCCAAAAATTGCACTAGTTTTACTTGAAATTTTGGACAATTTTCTTATCCCATCAATTAAAATTGTTTGGGGATTATTAAATACTTTTTCAAAATGATCATGCATCTTGCCACAGAGCAAGAATTGTACAAACATTCCTTTAAAAAAAGACACATAAGGTGAATGTCATGGCTTGCAAATAGTCCGGATCTTAATCCAATTTAAAAAAATTTGGTGGAAGTTGAAGAAAATGGCTTCAACCTGCAAAGCTGATCTGGCAACAGCAATCAGAGAAAATTAGAGTTAGATTGATGAAGAGTACTGTTTGTCACTCATTAAGTTAATTCCTCAGAGACTGCAAGCTGTTATAAAAGCCACAGGTGGTGCAGCAAAATACTAATCATGTGTTAGAGCTTTCTTTTGTTTTTCATGATTCCAATTTCTTTTCCTCAGAATTTAGTGATTCCATACTTTTTCCCACTGCTTGGTTTAAAAAAGTAAGCCTTACTGACTACCATTTTTTTCTTTTTTTTGTTTTTATTGCTTTTACTGTTTCCTTAAAGCCAGACAGTTGCCAATTGAAATTACTTTAGTTTTGTGTCATGTTTTGAACATCCTCCGAAGCTGATGATTCCATCTTTTTTGCCTGGGGTTGTGTATCTGTAAGAAACCACCTCAGTTTACGTCTCTGCATTTGTGTCTTCTACAAACCTCCACTCATCCTGACACATTCCCACCCCTTCTCAGTCAATGTAATCTTAAGGAATGCTAGAAAATAGAATAATGAATCCTAAACCTAATTTTTCAACAAAAGCCAATATTTATCTTAAAACAAACATGTAGCCACAACAAAGTGTCTTTCAAAATGACACAAACCAAACCTGAAATCAATTTAGTGAGATATAATCTCACTTACTGTTTATGTCCAGTATTTGTGTGTTGACAATATTATCAGCAGCATTTGATACAATGTGAATCATTTTTCAATATCTTTGTAATCTGCTGTAGTTCATATGTCATGACGCAGGACAGAAGGACCCAGTATTAAAGGAAAGCCAGACAGTGGGATAATTCAAAGGGTTTATTAAAATACAGATTCAGGCTGTGGATTTGTGGTATCAGCGGCTAGGGTGGGGCACTGCCCGTCACTGGAAACTCTGGTTGGAGAAAAACACAGATTAGTGACCAAGATAATCTGACGAAGGATGATTATCCATATGAGTCACTAACAGTTTTTACGAAAGTTCAGTTCATTTCAAAAAAAATAGATAGGGATCAGCCGGTGGGCTGCCAACCAGATCCAACAGAGCCACCCAGAGTGTCAGATATACTGCGGCCTCGGAGTACAAGCAGGAGTCCAAGCCAAACCAGAGAATGGGTGGGGTAAGGAACAGACAACTAAGGGTCCAGGAGTTTTGGGAGACGGGTCAAGCCCACAGATGAGCTGGGTTTGCGCTGGGGGCGTCTCCTAGGATTTAAGCCTGGGTGGCTCAACCCTTAGAAGATATGCGCCGCGCTAGCCTGGCGCCGAAGAGGCGGTGGCGCACCTGCAAAGGCGTTGTCTACCAAATTCTAGGTATTTTAAGAGCATCATACCTGGGAAACACTTCATTATCATGGAAACCTTCTACAGAAGACAGTAGTCTAACCACCAGACTCTCCAACATCTTCATAAACCCTCAACCCGGCCATCAGGATGGTGAACTCCCCTGCCCCTCTTTCACCTTTCCCCATTTCCCCCTCCACCCACAACCTGTCAGGGGCCCCTCCACACCCCATGTCTGCTTTGCAATAACCCTGTTTCTGTGTGTGTGCATGGTTTGTGTGTGTGCCCTGGACTTTGGCTTGTCTTTGTCTACACCTGGCACAGGGAGAAACACATATAGGCCTATGTGAGGAACTTAACAATAAATCCAGCATTGTCTTATAGATAGATAAATCCAAAATACAAGTTGCATAAATGGACAGTAGACAACAGACAATAGCAGCATCGCAAAGAAGGATATCCTTGAGACTTTTTCACATTAGTCTGACAAAGTTTTAATGCAAATAAAGGAAGTATTATTAAGTACAATGTATTGATTAAAACACAAATCAACAGTATATTAAACGTACAAATTAAAACTAAAGTCAAACCAAGGAAGCATACCATAGCACACAGTGCCGCACTAACAGACTGGGAAACATCCTCTTTCTACAAGCCATCAGACTCAAACACTGGAGAAAGCTACATGACCATTTCAAAGACACTGATGAACATTGCATGAACATTTCAATCACCATGCCTCTTGAACTTTACCTTTTGCACCTTACATATTGCATCTACAATACTGACAATAACCTATATGACCACTGATATGCTCTGTATGTGCGTGCATGTGCATGTGTGTGTGTGTGTGTTTGTGTATTTATATGTTAGTCTCTTTATTGCACCCTGTGAGCATGTGTTTGTGTGAGAGAGATTATTACCAATGTCCTATATGTTTACTTTAACTGCACAAATTGGAGACTGGTCAAACACAATTTCAAACTTCTGTACTAACCTTTGTAACATAGATTTGACAATAAAGTACACTTGAGCTTGAACTAAACCAGCGGTTCTCAAAGTGTGTGGCGACCACTGGTGGGGAATTGAGGCGTGACAGGTGGGGCATGCGGCTCCACGTGTGTGTGTGTGTGTTGTGTGACTATAAATGTAGAACGTGTGAGAGCAAACTGTCATTATAGCTGTATTTGCAGCTTTTAGGACCAATCAAACCCACAAAGTAATCATTACTAGCCTACATACAGTCTAATTAAAAAAACATTAGATATGAGAAAAATTTCCCCTGAAACTGAAGTGCCAAAATAATGATTGACGTGGCGCCGCATATTATTTGTAATCGAGGAATAAACTTCGCTTTGCCCAGTGTTGCCAACTCAGCTTACTCTTTGTCGCTATATTTCAGACCCCTCCAGCGACTCTTTTTCAAAAAAGCGACTAGCGACAAATCTAGTGACTTTTGGAGACTCTTACATGAAAGCACGTATCGTTCCTTTTCTTGTCCTCCAGCGGCAGGTGCTGCCGTGGGGCGCCTCCTCCGTCCCAACCCCGATCTCTCTCTCAGCGCTGCAGTCAGAGCCGCAGGATTTTTACCCTCAGCATCC
>JAGKQL010000011.1:20322241-20333426 GCA_018398635.1 Cyprinodon brontotheroides | reverse complement strand
TCATTTTTGCTGCTGGTTGACGCTACGTATAGACGCGCAGCAAAAGGTCCTGCAGCTGCTTGAGCAGCAGAACGCAGCTCGAGCCGCTTAAGCATCTGACGCCGCTGCTGCTGCTGGAGATGGAAAATTGAAGTTTTGCTGCAGGACAGCAAATATAGCTGCAAAGAAAGGATAGGGATAGTCACCAACGCCGACACACTTTTGCAATCACAAGCAGGCAGAGCCTAGTGCTTCAGCCAAGGCCAGACTTTGCATGTAAACCGCTGCTTCTGCTGCACCTGCTGGGTCCGTTCACACCCATGTCGAGCTGTTGAAGTTCCTTTGTCAGACCTCCGCGCAAGCAGCACAGCATTCATTTGTTTCACCATGTTTTTCACATCAGCTGTGAGATGGAGTCACAGATTAACAGAGATGGTAATGAGTGGATAAAACCACCTGGTCTCCTTACAGTCACCTCCCTCAGCCACTCTTTTCATCATCTCCTCAATGAGGTGGTGGTCTCAAAGTCCGCAGAAGCAACACACATAGGGCGCACCGCACAAAAAGGGCGCGCCGCACATTTTGAGGGAAAAAAAAGATGTTTATATGCGCCTTATAGTCCTGAAAATACGGTACATCTGTTTCGTGCCAATGGGTTGCAGGCCATTGTGGGCAAGACAACATGGATTTTTTTGTGACACGGACCTCAAAATTTGTCGAGTCGGCACCAGCAGAGAGACACCAACCAGACGGGCCTAATAAACCAAAAAGCCAACCAAAAAGAAAATATGATGAAGGGTATCTTGCTCTTGGATTCACGGCAGCGGTGGTGGGGGCAGAGGAGAGACCGATGTGTGTCCTGTGTCTTAAACCGCTAGCAGCAGATAGCATGAGACCCAACAAATTAAGAAGACACCTAGAGACCACACACCCCAGTCACGTCAATAAGCCTCTTGATTTCTTTCAAAGAAAACTGGCAGAATACCGTCAACAGGAGACTCGCATGGTAAAAGCTGCATCAATAAACAGTAAGGCACAGATGGCTTCATATAGAGTAGCATACAGAATCGCGCAATGCAAAAAACCGCACACAATTGCCGAGCAGCTCATTCTTCCCGCTGCTGTAGACATGGTGTCAATTATGCTTGACGAGACAAGCGCCGCAAAATTAAAAGCCGTCCCCCTGTCCAACGACACAATTGCGAGACGTATATGCAACATTTCCAGTGATCTTGAAGAGCAACTCATAGAAAAATTAAAAGACAGTCGTTTTGCATTACAGGTGGACGAAGCTACTGACAGCAATAAAGACTGCTTGTTCATATCGTACGTCCGCTTTGTAAATGGCGAGTCACTGTGCGAGGATTTGCTGTTTTGCAAATACATAAAAAATAGAGCCACAGCCGATGAACTGTTTAAGATCATGGACAATTACCTCAAAGAACACGGCCTTAAATGGGAAAACTGTGTGGGCTTTTGCTCTGATGGCGCACAGACCATGGCAGGTTCAAGAAGCGGGCTGCAGGCGCTAATAAAGAGGGTTGCGGCAGATGCACATTGGACGCACTGTGTCATTCACAGGGAAGCGCTCGCGTCAAGACAGCTCAGCCCTGAACTAAATGAGGTTTTGACAGAAGTTGTGAGCGTGGTAAATTTTATCAAAACCCGACCTCTGAAAGCGCGACTATTCTCCGCACTTTGTGAGGAAATGGGAGCTGATCACACATCTGTGCTGTTTCACAGTGAAGCACGGTGGCTCTCCCGGGGCAAAGTGCTGTCGCGCGTCTTTGAGCTCAGGGCACAGATTCGGATCTTCTTGGAAGAGGAGCACATGTATGAGTCTGCAAGCAAGTTCAGGGATGAACAATTTCTGTTGAAACTGGCCTACCTCAGCGATGTGTTTGGCAAGCTGAATGAATTAAATCTTCAGCTTCAAGGCAAAGACAAGCACCTACCTCACCTGGCAGACAAGATCACCGCATTCATCCGAAAGCTTAAGGTATGGGGCAGCCGCCTTGATCAGCAGAACATAGATGTCTTTGAGAACCTGAGTGAAGTTGCTGAAACCACTGAGTCTGGAGCCACCACAGTGATCCCATGTATTAAGCAGCACCTCTCTTCCCTGAGTGGATTGTTTCAAAAATACTTCCCAAACAACAGTGCTCAGTATGCCTGGGTTATGGATCCATTCAATGCAGCAGGTTGGTATTTGGACATTTTATTGAATATTATACTCATATATTATACATGAATTTATTTCTGTTGTATGCTACTAGCTGGAATGGATTGTTGTCAAACTGATTTCTTTGTGTTTATTATGCAATGAAAAATAAAGTAAGTCTATTTTTCTCTATTCTGTCTGCAGCACCTGCTGATTTTAGGTCTGCTACCAGTTTATTGACATGACGTCTGACTCCACCCTAAGGCTCAGGTTTAATGCTCAGACTCTTAGTGAATTCTGGTTTGGAGTGGAGAGGGAGTATCCACTCATCGGGCAGAGAGCTGTGTGCATTCTTCTTCCCTTTGCCACATCATGTCTCTGTGAGATGGGCTTTTCAGCTGTTGCTTCACTGAAAACAAAATACAGATCTCAGCAGAACATTGAGCATGACTTGAGAGTGGCAGTATCAAGCCTGCAACCCCGTTTTGAGAAACTGCAATGCAAAACAGGCTCATTGCAGCCACTAATGCAGGGATAAATAGACCTGTCTTGCCAGATGGATTTCACTTCTTTTCTTTTATTAACAGATTGCAGAGTGGAACTTTAATTTTTTCTATCTTTGAGCTTGATACAAATTTTGACACAGCTGCATTTTTATTTTCTTTATTTTTGAGCTTGCTGTCTTTTGATGTAGATAGTTTGTATTTAGATACTACTTGTTCAATAAAATTGGAACATTTTAAGATTGTTGCGTATTTCATTAGCATTGTGTTGGGGCGATGGGGACAGGTGGGGCTTGAAAATTCCCCCTTGTCCAAAGTGGGGAATGACAGAAAAAGTTTGAGAACCACTGATCTACAGCAACAAGCACGCTCACTACAGCCACTGAAAAGATGGGAGGATTAAAGTACAAAGAAAAAACTCTCAGGGAGCTGTTCAATGTTTTTGTGGTAATGTGGCCCTTTTTTAAAGTTTATTGCATGTTTTCTAATTTTGGATTTTCTTTATTTTGAACTTGTCTGCTTGTTTTCAATTTTGTGTGTTGCATGTTTTTTCGGATTTTGTTTGGAGGCCACATTGCCACACACACCTGGACACGCCCACAACGGCACAGGTGTTCCCAATCAACTAAGCAGCGTGCCGACTGGGACGCTGATTTAAAAAAGGCAGCTGCTTGGTTGGAGGGACAGACACCGGACATGGGAAGGTTTGGTTGGGGAAGGCCGATCTTGGAGGGAGCCGGACGGAGCGAGTGAGAGGGAAGCAGCGGGAGAGCCTTGGGGACTGACGGCAGGAGGCCCGCCGGAGCGAGGTGGAGAGACGCGCACCGGAGAGAGAGGCGCGCACCGGAGAGAGATGCGCGCACCGGAGAGAGAGGCGCGCACCGGAGAGAGAGGCAGCGCACCGGAGAGGGCAGCGCGCCGGAGAGACAGCGCGCACCGGAGAAACAGCGCGCACGGAAGCGGCGAGGTGCAGGGGCGCGCACCGGTGCAGGAGCGCACGCGCGAGGAGAGGCAGCGCACGGGCCGGGCAAGGTGCAGAGAGGCCGTCTGCCTGGAGCGCGGCGCAGAGGCACGCTGGCTAGCGAGGCGGCGTGTTGGAGGGAGACCTGTCGCAGGAGCCAGGCCAGCTACGCTGGAGAGGCCCACACGCGCAGCGTGCCGAAACGAGACCCAGCGCTGGGGTGGACGGTGCCCTCCATTATACCCGCCAAGTGCGCGTCTTTTAACAGACTTGCCCATTGACTCTGCTGATCTCCACCATCTGGATTTTTATCTTTCTTTTTAATCTTTTCTCTTTTATCTTTCTTTTTAACCCTTTTCCTTTTAACTTATCTTTTTATCTCTCTCTCTCCGGTGCGTGTTTCTCTCTCCGGTGCGCGTCTCTCTCTCCGGTGCGCGTCTCTCCACCTCGCTCCGGCGGGCCTCCTGCCGTCAGTCCCCAAGGCTCTCCCGCTGCTTCCCTCTCACTCGCTCCGTCCGGCTCCCTCCAAGATCGGCCTTCCCCAACCAAACCTTCCCATGTCCGGTGTCTGTCCCTCCAACCAAGCAGCTGCCTTTTTTAAATCAGCGTCCCAGTCGGCACGCTGCTTAGTTGATTGGGAACACCTGTGCCGTTGTGGGCGTGTCCAGGTGTGTGTGGCAATGTGGCCTCCAAACAAAATCCGAAAAAACATGCAACACACAAAATTGAAAACAAGCAGACAAGTTCAAAATAAAGAAAATCCAAAATTAGAAAACATGCAATAAACTTAACACGCGCCTCTCGCCAGCGTGCCTCTGCGCCTCGCTCCATGACGGGCCTCTCTGCACCCCGCTCCGGTGCGCGTCTCTCCGGCGTGCGTCCTTGCACCTTGCTCCGGTGCGCGTCCCTGCACCTCGCTCGCTCCGGTGCGCGTCTCTCCGGCGCGCTCCTCTCCGGTGCGCGTCTCTCTCTCCGGTGCGCGTCTCTCTCTCCGGTGCGCGTCTCTCTCTCGGTGCGCGTCTCTCTCTCCGGTGCGCGTCTCTCTCTCCGGTGCGCGTCTCTCCACCTCGCTCCGGCGGGCCTCCTGCCGTCAGTCCCCAAGGCTCTCCCGCTGCTTCCCTCTCACTCGCTCCGTCCGGCTCCCTCCAAGATCGGCCTTCCCCAACCAAACCTTCCCATGTCCGGTGTCTGTCCCTCCAACCAAGCAGCTGCCTTTTTTAAATCAGCGTCCCAGTCGGCACGCTGCTTAGTTGATTGGGAACACCTGTGCCGTTGTGGGCGTGTCCAGGTGTGTGTGGCAATGTGGCCTCCAAACAAAATCCGAAAAAACATGCAACACACAAAATTGAAAACAAGCAGACAAGTTCAAAATAAAGAAAATCCAAAATTAGAAAACATGCAATAAACTTAAAAAAAGGGCCACATTACCACATTTTCACTCCATTTTGCACAGAGGCTTTTTAATGTATTGATGATAGCAAAGTTAAAATATGTTTAAAATAACACAGACAACAAAGAATCCTCTTCTAATCTACAGTATAGAACTATGAAAAAAATACAGTTACACAAAAGTGTTCCACTGTAAAGATGGTGTATAGTTTGTTTTGTTGCAACCTGAAGTGTGAAATAAACTTCAGTGGAGTTTGAATCCAACCCAGAAAAAATCTTTGGGAACCATGGGTTAAACCCTGAGCTGTTCAATGAAATAATGTTTAAGTTCATATTTTGTTGTCATAGGCCAATTTCCACATTTAAAGTTGGCCAAAATAAGGGACACTCTCTAAGAGGAAAACTTCTGAGATGAGTACAAAACATTGCACATGGGTCATCATCATTTGCCTGTTGGGTTGTGCTTGTGCTATGTTTGATGCGCTGGGACCAGTGAGATACTCTTACTGGTTGGGACTGATGATTGCTAATGCATAGGCCTATGGATTACTTGAATTTCGACCTTTAACTTGACGTTCAAAGGGGGCATGTTATACACGTTCTAATCATGTCATCATGCTGATATGCATGACTTCGGGCACTGATATGCATGACTTTCGGCACTGAGACGCTGAAATCGATTTAATAAACTACTATGCCTCTTAAAACAAACAAAAAAGCAAATGTTCACTTAGCGACCACAACATTCTTAAACTAGGCAACAGCTGCAACGTATTTACTCGAGCAATGAGTTGCACAATGCTGTGTGGGCAAAATACATCGTTGTTTAGACTGACCTCATCTTCTCCTCCTCCTCCTCTCTCCTCCTCCTCCGCTGTGTCCTCTCGCTCCTGACTTTCTACTTTCTTGAAAAATCTTCGTATGTCCATCTATCCAACGAACAGACAGACAGTTTATACTCCACTGACAAAACTAATGCTAATAGGCTGCAACATCGTGTTTTCCCAGACCGCTGAGTTTGTTCACCATGGTAGTAACGTAATTTCTACTGTTGAATTAGACAAGCTACAACATTTCCTCACTTCCCGTAGCTCAATATGGCACAGGTAAAGTTAAGCAAATGTGAACGCTGACATCAAATAGCAAACTCACCTTGTGTATCTGCACGAAACCATAACTTTCCTACAGCTTATCAAGCTTGATGACTATGAAGAGCTTCAAATGACGCGCTGTTACTGCTGCCAGAGCCATAGAGAAAACAGAGTTGCGTTATTGGAGGACCAGGAAGTCGGTTGGTGATGTGATTCACGTAGGTTAAATATCTCTAAACAGCAACTTTCTGTTCGCTCAAGACTAACACAGGACCATTACATACCAAACAAAGGTTAAGTAGCCTACAAAGGAATTACATTTACCTTTACCACATTTTATGTGTTCTACAGCCACCTCCTAGAACTAAGTGAACTTCTAATGGAACTAAAGTCAATGGGTATTCACATGTAAAATGCTCCGTGAGACTCCATGAGAGCCGCCATTGCTGTGGAAAGATTGGTCCATGAGGTCTATGGAGATTGCACAACTCTCTTATTAGACGGCTCTGACTGCTGCACTGCACCGCGCCTGCTAGGTCCAGCTGGTGCTTGCGTAGCCTACCACGTGATGTGACGCCGGACGCTGAGCCAATGAGGCATATGAATAACTAAGCCTAATATTAATAATTGTATTAAACAATAAGCTAACAGGAACTACTATTGTTCAGATTAACTTGTCTTCTTTATGGCTTTTATTCGGTGGCTTTACTGCATTTGTTTTGGGAAAATATGAGGAAAAAATAAATATAATACTATAATATAATAACTTATATAGAAAAAAATATATTTTTTTTTTTAAATCGCAAAAATAAATATAGGGTGGCTAATGCCAAAAGAAAGGATGACTGAAGCCACCCTATAATTAACAACGCTTATGGGAACAAGCTGGTTCAGGGTTCCAGGAATCTACAGATAAGTTCAGGCAGAATGTTCAGTTGGGAACAGGCGGGCTCAGTGCTTGAGCAAGCAGAATAGGTCAGGATATCAGGAACACTACAGAACGCTAAAAATCAGCTCTCTCCTCTGAGACAAGACAAGAACAGACATGCTCAATGAATGAGAGACAGATCAGATCAGGAAATCAGAAACTTTTTTTATGTATATATTCTTTTATATATATTTATATATTTTTTTATATTTTAACTCTCTTCCCTATCCCTGTTATTCTTATACATTTTTCTTAAGGTCCTCATTTGTGCGGACCATTTTCAATAATCTTTCTGCTGCTGTAAATTTGCCCCATTGTGGGACAATAAAGGATTTTTCTATTCTTATTCTATAAAAGGGTTAGAAATATATAAGTAAATCTAAACAATGTATCTACAAAATATATCTGCAAAATCTCTAATATTCAATAACAAAAATACTGCTAAGCATATTGTGCAAAACAACAATAAAAAAAATTAAACTCCTATCAGATTTATAGTTCCCACCCTGCAGATTTATTAGAATCTGTCCTTAAATTACAGCCAAAACCCATTTACACAGTAACAGATAAAATCCTTTTTTAGATAAAATCCAAACATTACCTCCACATATCTGACTCAATAACCATTAAAACAACTAGTAACAAGTAACATTTCCTCTCATCACGGAGCAAATCCCAATGATGAGACATTTGTTCTTTCAATCAAAACCCCGCCTGGCTCCAAGGTGTCCTGGTTTTCCCAAAATGAAAATATGGTCACCCTAAATTTTGAGAAACATTGTCATGTTTGGAAAAATGTAATCACAACTACATCATTAAAACATTTTTAGAGAATATTGTACGTTTTTTCATTTGAGAGAAATATGGGTTTAGAAAAGGAACTAATTTGTATTTCGCAGAAAGTATTTTTATTGTTACTGTTAATGATGATTACAGATTTCAAGTAAAAACACCTACTGTAAGATAAACCCTAAGGATGGGGTAGCTGTCAGTGGGGCAAATGGTCTACTTTGTGAGAAATCATTTTGTGCTAAAATGTAATAGCGAGTCAGTTTTGTCCAAAGGTGGAGTGGCCAATCGGGAAGGTCGGCAGGCTCCCCGGTGGGCTGTTTCACTATTGGGCAGAGCATATATGCGATGGATTGGGTAAACTTTGTTGATCTCATGCTGGGAAATTTTACTGCAGTAGCAAGGAAAGAAACTCACACAATAGCAATAAAAGCTGGAACATATTCTTTTTTGTGCAAAATATTAAAATGTACATACAGCACTAATTAGGACCAGTGATAGATATACTAAGCGATATATTAAAGACAGACAGACAGACAGACAGACAGACACTGGCCACGTAAAGTTGGTTTAACCCATCAGTAACAATTTTGGTTGATCCTAATAGTGGAATTGATCCAATTTAAACAGACAAATCATAATTTCTTCACATTTCTTCTGTTAACAGCCACATCACCGCTTTTCAGTTAAATTTCAGGATCCCTTTTAAACTACATGGGCAGGGCTTTAGAGAACACCAATGTTTTTTCTACTTTTAGAAATCAAAATAAGTTTTCACACCTAATTGTTTTTCAGTGCCTGTTGTACGTCCAAACTGTTTCAGTTCACCATAACCGAATCAATCTACAGGTCTTTAAAGCACCTATGGAGCCTTCATTCCATCCGTAAGTCCTCTTGCAAGCTCCTGTTTGCTCACCATTATTTCACACAAAACATACAGACTGGCCAGTAAGGTTATAAGAAAATATACAAATACTTTTTAATTCCACAATCCTGTCCCATATCTCTCATGGTGCAACAGTCTAATCACAGACTAGCCTAACAACTCTTAAACCACTTGAACGCCTATAGGTTTTTGGTCTATGCCTATATGGTCCTAAACCAAATACCTATAAGATTTTATTATTAAACATTTAGTCCAAATTATGCATCTTATCATTCACAATTTAAATTTATTTTTACATTTTTAAACTGATTTTTAAATGTCTTAATGGACTGGCCTCAGTGCCACTAAGTGCCTGAGGGAACAGAATGCAAATCTGTGGCAGTTAGGGTAGAGTGTAAAATGCCTTAAAGGAAAACCTATTTTGCCCAATCAGCATTCTCAGCAGGTGGAGCAGAGCTATGGAATATTTTCCCAACAGAACTGAAATCTCTCACAAGTTTTCCCATTTAAAAAAAAAAAAAACTCCAAGCAGTGGTTGTAGCAGAGGACGCAGTGTACTTATGGTTAGTTCATTTTAACTACTGTATTCATTTTTATTTAACTTAATTACTAAGTTTGTTTGTAATTTAATGTTGTTGTTTTTTTTATCTTTGCTGCATTTGTCAACTTTACTGTTACTGAATTGAACTTTTAGTTTTGATTTATAAACCCATCTAGGGACAAGTGCTGCAAATTGGTTTCTGCTATAAGCTCTATTATATAGACATCAGATTTCTGTACTAGGATTTGTCTATCTTGTTGTATCTGTCCCTATCTAATAAACTAAATAAATAAGTTGTCCATGATGGATAACAGTTTATTGAGTGCTCTTCTCCCCACAACGGTCACAAAAGGCTCCAGGATAGACCTACAACAGACACAGCCTTCTTAATGATCAAGTCTATTGTGTCACCGGTTCCAGCATGCAATCCAGGAAATGTACATATGCAGCAGTGTTTTTCTCTTTTACTGTGAAGCAGAAAGGAAAAAAGAATACCTGCAATCTACCCCGCAATGATTGTCAGCACTCGCCATCTTACCAATCAGATAGTGACGCATGTGCAGGCAGGCTTTTTCTTGCTGATAACAACAAATGAGATATTGACATGTAGTGAGGAGCAAGAAAGAGAGAGAGAAAAAAAAAAAGTACAAAGAAACTCACGGGCACCTTGAAGCTGGTATCTTGCTTGAATAAGACTTTGTGACACGAAGACCTAAGTTCTCACTTATTATGATAACAAAAAAAATTTCCGGTCTGTCTAGACTGGAGATTTTTTTTTTTTTCATGGCTGCCCTTATTAGCATTTATTGAATACCTTAAAGTGCATAACGTGCTATGCATTCAGCTCTTATATATAATATATACAGAGGTGTCAAGTAACGAAGTACAAATACTTCGTTACTGTACTAGGAAAATACATTTTTTAAGGTATCATACTTTTACTCCATTACAAATTTTTCTTCTTACTTCAGCTTCTGCACCGTACATTTTACGCAAGTATCTCCACTTTCTATTCCTTACATTTTAAAACAACCGTTACTTTCGTTAGCGGCGGTTTTATGCAGAGGTCGCGGATTAGCGAACCCAGCGGTCGGTGTTATCTTGAGGAAAAGTGCACCCATGCTGAATATGCATCCCCAGTAGCGGGCGGCGCCGCCTCATGCAACCACATATCAACGGGGAAGCGGATTAAACTATGACCAATGGGCTACTTGTTGTTATATTAATGATATAAAACGTTTAAATATTCCTCTCCTGGGGAAAACATTTTGTGATTATATGGAAGATTCATTTTAAAAAATATATAGATTATTTATGAACAACATTAAATCAAAGATTTTTGACCGAGGTAAACTGATTTATTTTTTTCTAGTCTCTTGTTTTTCACACACAACAATAAACAGTGATACCGACGGAAACTGCAAAAGCTTTGTCTGAAGCGGAAAATCAAACGTGCATCTACACAGCACAGTGTTCACAGACCAGTGTGATGCATTCACGGCGTCAGATAGCTATGGTGCATTCAGGAGCATGGGACATTTCCTTATTTTCAAGGAAGATACATAAGCGGAACAGAACTTAACTAATACAATAATGTTATCTATTCAGAAACAGTGTGGGCTTTTTTTTTTTTATAATACTGATTGCTCTATAATTGTCATTCTAATTTTTGTTTGATTGTGCACATCTGCTAGTTTTTTATTCTAAGAAAATCTGTAATATTAGCACCAAATTATCAAAGTTTTTCAAAAGCCAGTTTAGAAGCTCCAAATGAGGCTTAAGATCATAGAGCGACAATTACACTGTTATTGTTTTACAGGTAGAATTAGCATTTGCTGACCCTTGACCTTTAACTGCTGATGGATGTATAGGAATACAGTCATATAAGTGTCAACTCCTCTGAGATAACACAGGATGCAATTTTTGGCTATTTGTTTTTTTTTTTTTTTTTTTTTTT
>JAGKQL010000011.1:20302791-20321741 GCA_018398635.1 Cyprinodon brontotheroides | reverse complement strand
GAGGATGTATGCGAGCCTGGGACCCACTGGCGACCCTCCGTCCGTAGCCCTCCCAGTCGACGCAGGGTACTGCCATCCGCGACCTCGCCGACGGAGGGTGGGGAAGTCGGACGGAGGGCACAGAGGGCTCGAAGAGACAGGCTTGATCTGGGACACGTGGAAAGTGGGGTGGATCCGGGAGGACTGAGGTAACTGGAGGCGAACAGCTGAGGGGTTGATGACTCGAGAAATCCTAAAGGGTCCGATGAATCTCGGGGAGAGTTTTGAGACACATCCCCCCTTGAGGGGATGTCTCGAGTGGAGAGCCACACCTCCTGGCCCTCTGAGTACTCGGGGGCGGGACGTCTCTTGGCGTCGGCGAAACGTTTTGCAGATGCTGATGACTGATTGAGTGTGGCGATGGTTTCCCTCCAAATCCTCTGGCAACGGCGAATGTGATGATTGACGGACAGCACCGATATCTCTCTCTCATCTGCGAGGGAAAAGAGGTGGTTGATATCCGAGACTGACCTGAAATGGGGACTGTCCAGTGGATGCAGAACGGAGAGAGTTGTGGGCGTATTCTATCCACGGGAGGTATTGACTCCAATCCACGGGGTTATTGGAGGTGAGACAGCGGAGGGTGGATTCCAGCTGCTGGTTCATACGTTCTGTCTGGCCGTTGGATTGAGGGTGGTAACCTGAAGTGAGGGATGGTTTGCAACCGAGAGCAGAACAGAAAGCCTTCCATACCTGTGAGATGAATTGTGGACCTCTGTCCGAGAGGATTTCCTGGGGAATGCCATGAAGTCGGAAAACATGTTTAATAAGTAGCTGGGCTGTCTGGAAGGCCGTGGGAAGTTTCCTGAGGGGTACTAGATGGCAGGACTTCGAGAAACGATCAACAATGGTTAGAATGGTGGACATACCTCGGGAGACAGGGAGACCGGTGACAAAATCAATGGCAATGTGGGACCAAGGACGCGAGGGAACAGGTAGTGGTTGAAGCAGGCCTGAAGGAGGTTGGTGTGAGGCTTTGTTGCGGGCACATGTGGGGCAAGCCAACACATACTCCTTTACGTCTTTGTGGAGTGTGGGCCACCAGAAGCGCCTGGAGATGAGAGCAACTGTTCTACTCACTCCTGGATGAGCGGTGAATTTGGCGGCATGCATCCACTGGATCAGACGGGACCTGACAGAAGATGGGACATAAGAACGATTAGGCGGACCGGTACCTGGATCTGGTTCTGTGGCTAGGGCAGAGTTGATAAGATCCGTTATCTCCCAATTGACCACTCCAATGGTACATGAAGCTGGAAGGACAGGTTCAGGTGTCTCTGGATGATCGACGGAGTAGAGACGAGAGAGAGAATCGGGCTTCACGTTCTTGGATCCGGGTCTGTAGGAAATGATAAGGTTGAAACGTGAGAAGAAGATTGACCACCTGGATTGGCGAGGATTTGCCTGCTTGGTTGACTGGATGTAAGCCAGGTTCTTGTGGTCTGTCCATACAAGAACCGGATGCTCAGCTCCCTCCAGCCAATGTCTCCATTCTTCCAACGCCAACTTAATAGCCAGGAGCTCTCGGTCACCCACGTCATAGTTCTGTTCTGCGGAAGAGAGTCTACGAGAGAAGAAAGCACATGGGTGTATCTTCTGATCAGAGTCGAGCCTCTGGGAGAGAACCGCTCCAACCCCAGAATCAGAAGCATCCACCTCTAGGATGAACTGTTTTGTTGGGTCAGGTTGTATCAGAACGGGAGCTCTAGAAAACAAGGATTTGAGTTTCTCAAAGGCGGCTTGAGCCTCGGGAGTCCACTGAAAAGTTCGTTTAATGGAAGTCAGAGAGGTTAATGGAAGGGCGGTTTGACTGTAGTTTCTGATGAATCGACGATAGAAGTTAGCGAACCCTAAAAACCTCTGTAGCTGTTTTCGGTTTTCAGGAACTGGCCAGTCTAAAACTGCTTTGATCTTGTCTTCTGAAGGTTTTACCTGGCCGCCCTCGAGCACAAACCCCAAAAAGGTGACTGAAGGTTGATGGAATTCGCACTTCTCGGCTTTCACGAACAGTTTATTTTCCAGTAGTCTCTGTAAGACAAGACGGACATGTCTCTTGTGTTCCTGGAGGTCCTTGGAATAGATGAGAATGTCATCAATGTACACAAAAACAAACACGTTGAGGAAATCTCTGAGAACATCATTAACCAAAGCCTGAAAGCAGGCAGGAGCGTTTGTTAAACCGAAGGGCATCACCAGGTATTCGAATTGACCCAAGGGTGTCTTAAAGGCAGTTTTCCATTCATCGCCCTCTCGTATCCTAAGGAGATGATAGGCGTTTCTTAAGTCCAGCTTGGAAAACACTGTTGCACCCTGTACAGGTTCAAAAGCAGAGGCGAGAAGAGGCAGTGGGTATTTATTTTTAATTGTGATCTGATTCAAACCTCGATAATCAATACAGGGTCTCAGGGAACCATCCTTCTTGCCCACGAAGAAGAAACCGGCGCCCAATGGAGAGGATGAAGGGCGAATTATTCCAGCAGCTAATGATTCGTTGATGTATTTTTCCATTGTTTCTCTTTCGGGCTTGGAAATGTTATACAATCTGCTGCTAGGAAGAGGTGCACCAGGTAAAAGTTCAATGGCGCAATCGTATGGTCTGTGTGGAGGTAGGGACGTCGCACTGACCTTACTGAAGACAGGGGCTAAGTCATGGTACTCAGAGGGAACTGAAGAAAGGTCAGGAGAGTCCATCTCCCCCCCACCACTAGGAGGCCCCACCATAGGGGCAGCAGAACGAAGGCAGGTTTCGTGGCACGTAGTGGACCATGATTCCAGAAGACGTTTAGTCCAATTAATGTGAGGGTTATGCTTCTCCAACCACTCGAACCCGAGGACCAGCGGGGAACATGCAGAGGGAAAAACAAAGAAAGTTATTGTCTCTCGGTGGTTACCTGACAGAAGTAGCTCGAGGGGCTGGGTTTGGTGGGTAACACGGTGGAGTCTTTTTCCGTCTATGGCGGACACACTGAGAGGCTGAGAGAGAGGAACGGTTTTAATCTGGAGTTGCTGGACGAGGTTAGAGTCGATTAGGTTACGCTCACAGCCTGAGTCGATGAAAGCGGAGAAAGAGAGACTTTGGTTATCACAGAAGAGCGTGGCAGGCAGCAACAAACGAGGAGATTTTATTGTATTAATTTGGCCCGCCAGACTCCTCAGATCCTCTGGCGGGCCCCGGCTTTTGATTTTGCCGGACAGGAGGCGATGAAGTGTCCACTCTCGCCACAGTAGATACATAGCTTACTTAGGAAACGCCTCTGTCTCTCCTCTGGAGTGAGCCTAGTGTGTCCCACCTGCATAGGTTCAAAATCCCTTTCCCCCGAATGAGAGGCTTGAACGGGCAATGGTAGAGATTGGGACTTAGACCTCTGAGTGGGCATCTGCTCTGTAGAGGGAGAACAAACAGTCACATTAAGAGAGGCAGGAGAGAAATTGCTCAGCTTCTTAGAACTGTTTCTGGCTCGAATCCTATTATCAAGCCTAATGGAAAGGCGAATTAAATCCTCGAGGGAAGCTGGTTCGTCGAGGGTTGCTAGTTCATCTTTAATCTGTTCATTTAATGCCATGAAGAAGGCTCCCTTCAAGGCGCTTTGGTTCCATCCGGAAGCTGCCGCCTTAACCCGGAAGTTTATTGAAAAATCTGCCACCGAAGAATTTCCTTGTTTAAGGCTGAAAAGAGCTCTGGAATCAATAGTTTGGTCAGTTTCCTGGTTGAATACCTGGTTAAATTCAGAGATGAAGTCAGAAAAACGGCAGTTTAAGCTGTCGTCGGAAGCAAATCTTGCCTGAGCCCATTCCAAGGCTCTTCCTGTTAACTGAGAAAGAATAAACGTTATCTTCTTGTGGTCTGTGGGAAAACTACCAGGAGAGTTCTGAAAATCAAACGACACTGAAATAAAAATCCTTTGCAATCTTTCATGTTACCAGAGAATTTTTCTGGAAGACTAGGGCGGAACTCTGATGACGTCACAGCTGGTGACCTCGGAGGAGGGACTGGACCCGGAAATGGTTGCTGGGGAAACGGTAGCATTAGCATTGTTCAAGTAATCTAGAGAAGTTACGGACTGCTTGATGATCTTGAGTTCAATGTGTGAATTTAACTCACTCAGAGTTTGGCCTTGTCTGTGGATTTGGGCATCCTGTTCCTCTAGTAGTTGACGGAGATGGTGATCTGCTGGGCCTTGAGTTTGGCCGCAGTGTTCTGTCATGATGGGTTCTCAAATGGAGACCCAATTATGCAGAACACCACTTTGACGGACACAGGGATGAAAGTTTAACACGTTTATTATGCACAACACACAGAATGTACTGATGACAGGTTCGGGCCTGGGTTCTGGTTTCACCGGAGTCTGCGTGAGAGACAGAGCGGTTAAGGACTGCTGACAGGATTTGATTTCCAAGTGAGCTCTGATTGTACCTTGAGGGTTCTTGAGGTTCTCTTTGGGAGAGTCACTGTTGGTTCTGGAGAGGTGTTTATCAGCAGAGTCCGTTTGCTGCTTCAGCGTCTCACGTCTAGCTTGAACAGACCTTAGCTTTGGTTTCCCAGCTCTGGTCCAGAGCTGCTTGGAGGTTCTCAGAGAATCTTCAGGGTTTGGCTCAGAGGGTCGGCTCGGCAGGTTAGCTCTTCCTGAGCTTTCACGGAGGAGACACGGGTTTCCTGGAAACACAGAGATAGTGGTTAGAATCCAACCTGGATTCAAAGTCATGGAGATACTCAAAGATCTAGGCTTTAGCGCTGACCAACTGGAACAACACTGCGGCGCTTGAGGCAAGGTCTGAAGACAGCTTATGTAGTGGATCCTCTGATGATCTTGGACGAGCTGCAGCTGTGCAGGAGGCTCCCTCAGAGGATCCACGGCGGACTCTGCTGGAGAAAGATGGGATTTCTCCAGCTCCCTTTGTTTGAGAATAGTGGTTTCAGCCAATACTGAGTAGGTTATTTTAAGCCAGACCTGGCCAGCCGCTGAGGGGTTGCTGCATTCATATGCTAATTAAGGCCATTAGTACAGCTGGATCGCTCTCCACATAATGTCATGGTCCGTTTCCGACAATTTGTGGCACCCACAAACGCGGACAACGCACGGGTTGCAAATTGTCGGAAACTGACGAAAATCAGGCAGATCTGCGGGAGTTTACGGGGACCGAAAATCTCACTTTTCATGCAGTGTATGCGCCAGAAACAAAACCTCACATCAACCGCCCCTGGCTGGCCTGTTGAATCCTCTTTCCTGTTCCAACTCGTTCCCTGGTCTCACATCGCCATCGATTTTGTCACTGGTCTCCCTATCTCCAGAGGTATTTCAACAATTTTTACCATTGTCGACCGATTTTCGAAGTCATTTCATCTGATTCCTCTCAGGAAACTTCCCACGGCCTTTCAGACTGCACAGCTCCTAGTGAAGCATGTTTTCCGGCTCCATGGAATACCCCAGGAAATACTCTCCGACCGTGGACCACAGTTTATCTCCCAAGTCTGGAAGGCTTTCTGTGCTGCTCTGAATTGTAAGTCATCACTTACTTCTGGTTATCATTCACAGTCCAATGGTCAGACAGAGAGAATGAACCAACAGCTCGAATCGACTCTCCGCTGTCTGACCTCCAACAATCCCACTGACTGGAGTCAATATCTCACGTGGATCGAATACGCCCACAACTCCCTCAAGTCTGCCTCCACCGGTCAATCTCTATTTCAGGTTAGTCTCGGATATCAGCCTCCTCTTTTTCCAGCAGACGAGAGAGAGATTTTGGTCCAATCTGTCAATCACCACATCCGTCGCTGTCAACGTGTCTGGAGGGACACCATCGCCGCCCTCAACCGCTCTTCT
This sequence comes from Cyprinodon brontotheroides, assembly GCA_018398635.1. Classification (NCBI taxonomy): domain Eukaryota; kingdom Metazoa; phylum Chordata; class Actinopteri; order Cyprinodontiformes; family Cyprinodontidae; genus Cyprinodon; species Cyprinodon brontotheroides. The sequence continues at coordinate 20,315,880 of JAGKQL010000011.1, read as the reverse complement.
GAGTCTTCTAAGCGCTTTGCGGACTCCAAGAGACGCCCTGCCCCAGAGTATGTCATTGGTCAGGAGGTATGGCTTTCCACTCGGGACATTCCCCTCAAGGGAATGTCTCGTAAGTTGTTTTCCAGATTCATTGGCCCCTACAAGATTGCCCAGGTTATAAACCCCTCTGCCGTATGCCTGCACCTTCCTTCGAGTCTCCGCATCCATCCCACGTTCCATGTCTCCCAGATAGTGAGCCAAACCTGAAGACTGACTTCTCTGGATTCCCCTGCAGCTCTTGGCTAAGAGCTGGAAACCCAAACCAAGGTCTGCCCTCAAAGTCAGAGAAGTAAGACGCTGAAGGCAGTTATTGGACTCTGCTGAACAAACAGTCTCTGGACCCAACAGTTTCTCTCTCAAAGAGAAACCCGGACTCCTTCAAGGTATTCCTCAGCAAACTCTAAGACTCATAACTCATCAGTCCATGTGCTAACTGAACTGTCATCCCTGCAGACTCCAGTGAACCTGCCCCCAGGCCCGAACCAGTTCCAGTGCAATATTCTTGTGCTTGTGTAATCAATAAACCAGTGGTTCTCAAACTTTTTCTGTCATTCCCCACTTTGGACAAGGGGGAATTTTCAAGCCCCACCTGTCCCCATCGCCCCAACACAATGCTAATGAAATATGCAACAATCTTAAAATTTTCCAATTTTATTGAAGTAACAAGTAGTATCTAAATACAAACTATCTACATCAAATAACAGCAAGCTCAAAAATAAAAAGAAAATAAAAAATGCAGCTGTGTCAAAATTTGTATCAAGCTCAAAGATAGAAAAAATTAAAGTGCCACTCTGCAATCTGTTAATAAAAGAAAAGAAGTGAAATCCATCTGGCAAGACAGGTCTATTTATCCCTGCATTAGTGGCTGCAATGAGCCTGTTTTGCATTGCACAGTTTCTCAAAACGGGGTTGCAGGCTTGATACTGCCACCCTCAAGTCATGCTCAATGTTCAGCTGAGATCTGTATTTTGTTTTCAGTGAAGCAACAGCTGAAAAGCCCATCTCACAGAGATATGATGTGGCAAAGGGAAGAAGAATGCACACAGCTCTCTGCCCGATGAGTGGATACTCCCTCTCCACTCCAAACCAGAATTCACTAAGAGTCTGAGCATTAAACCTGAGCCTCAGGGTGGAGTCAGACGTCATGTCAATAAACTGGTCCTCCTCAGCAGACCTAAAATCAGCAGGTGCTGCAGACAGAATAGAAAAAAATAGACTTACTTTATTTTTCATTGCATAATAAACACAAAGAAATCAGTTTGACAACAATCCATTCCAGCTAGTAGCATACAACAGAAATAAATTCATGTATAATATATGAGTATAATATTCAATAAAATGTCCAAATACCAACCTGCTGCATTGAATGGATCCATAACCCAGGCATACTGAGCACTGTTGTTTGGGAAGTATTTTTGAAACAATCCACTCAGGGAAGAGAGGTGCTGCTTAATACATGGGATCACTGTGGTGGCTCCAGACTCAGTGGTTTCAGCAACTTCACTCAGGTTCTCAAAGACATCTATGTTCTGCTGATCGAGGCGGCTGCCCCATACCTTAAGCTTTCGGATGAATGCGGTGATCTTGTATGCCAGGTGAGGTAGGTGCTTGTCTTTGCCTTGAAGCTGAAGATTTAATTCATTCAGCTTGCCAAACACATCGCTGAGGTAGGCCAGTTTCAACAGAAATTGTTCATCCCTGAACTTGCTTGCAGACTCATACATGTGCTCCTCTTCCAAGAAGATCCGAATCTGTGCCCTGAGCTCAAAGACGCGCGACAGCACTTTGCCCCGGGAGAGCCACCGTGCTTCACTGTGAAACAGCACAGATGTGCGATCAGCTCCCATTTCCTCACAAAGTGCGGAGAATAGTCGCGCTTTCAGAGGTCGGGTTTTGATAAAATTTACCACGCTCACAACTTCTGTCAAAACCTCATTTAGTTCAGGGCTGAGCTGTCTTGACGCGAGCGCTTCCCTGTGAATGACACAGTGCGTCCAATGTGCATCTGCCGCAACCCTCTTTATTAGCGCCTGCAGCCCGCTTCTTGAACCTGCCATGGTCTGTGCGCCATCAGAGCAAAAGCCCACACAGTTTTCCCATTTAAGGCCATGTTCTGTGAGGTAATTGTCCATGATCTTAAACAGTTCATCGGCTGTGGCTCTATTTTTTATGTATTTGCAAAACAGCAAATCCTCGCACAGTGACTCGCCATTTACAAAGCGGACGTACGATATGAACAAGCAGTCTTTATTGCTGTCAGTAGCTTCGTCCACCTGTAATGCAAAACGACTGTCTTTTAATTTTTCTATGAGTTGCTCTTCAAGATCACTGGAAATGTTGCATATACGTCTCGCAATTGTGTCGTTGGACAGGGGGACGGCTTTTAATTTTGCGGCGCTTGTCTCGTCAAGCATAATTGACACCATGTCTACAGCAGCGGGAAGAATGAGCTGCTCGGCAATTGTGTGCGGTTTTTTGCATTGCGCGATTCTGTATGCTACTCTATATGAAGCCATCTGTGCCTTACTGTTTATTGATGCAGCTTTTACCATGCGAGTCTCCTGTTGACGGTATTCTGCCAGTTTTCTTTGAAAGAAATCAAGAGGCTTATTGACGTGACTGGGGTGTGTGGTCTCTAGGTGTCTTCTTAATTTGTTGGGTCTCATGCTATCTGCTGCTAGCGGTTTAAGACACAGGACACACATCGGTCTCTCCTCTGCCCCCACCACCGCTGCCGTGAATCCAAGAGCAAGATATCCTTCATCATATTTTCTTTTTGGTTGGCTTTTTGGTTTATTAGGCCCGTCTGGTTGGTGTCTCTCTGCTGGTGCCGAGTCGACAAATTTTGAGGTCCGTGTCACAAAAAAATCCATGTTGTCTTGCCCACAATGGCCTGCAACCCATTGGCGCGAAACAGATGTACCGTATTTTCAGGACTATAAGGCGCATATAAACGTCTTTTTTTTCCCTCAAAATGTGCGGCGCGCCTTTTTGTGCGGTGCGCTCTATGTGTGTTGCTACTGCGGACTTTTGAGACCACCTCATTGAGGAGATGATGAAAGAGTGGCTGAGGGAGGTGACTGTAAGGAGACCAGGTGGTTTTATCCACTCATTACCATCTCTGTTAATCTGTGACTCCATCTCACAGCTGATGTGAAAAACATGGTGAAACAAATGAATGCTGTGCTTATTGCGGGAGGTCTGACAAAGGAACTTCAACCGCCGACATCGGTGTGAACCGACCCAGCAGGTGCAGCAGAAGCAGCGAAGTTTACATGCAAAGTCTGATGCGCCGGCTGAAGAAGCTTTGGCGGCTCTGCCGCGCTGCGGTGCAAAAGTGTGTCTGACGCGCGTTGAGCGGAGCTATCCTATCCTTTCTTTGCAGCTATATTTGCTGTCCTGCAGCAAAACTTCAATTTTTTTGCATCTCCAGCAGCAGCAGCGCGTCAGATGCTTAAACGCTCCCAAAGCGCTGCACCTGCTGCTGCTGCGCTCCAGGACCTTTTGCTGCGTCTATACGCGTGTCAACCAGCAGCAAAAATGAAGCAGTAGGATAATAAAAGCGAACAAATTCTGCCTGCAGAATAATTCCACGAAAAGTGGAAGGCAGCTCTGCTGGCTCTGTTGTTCGAGCTTTCGCAAAAGCCGGCATCCTTTCCGAGGAGCCGCCCAGCACGGACTCTGACAGCTTAAGAAGGGGAAATTGGCATGTTTGATTTAGTGCAGCTGTTTAATTCAGAAACAGAGGATGATGACTTTGATAGGTTCGATTAATACTTTGTAATAAATACATGAATAAAACACAATCATACTCAGTTTTGCTCCCCGCTCTATTTTTAAATACGCAGTAGAGGTATTTAAACGTAGTAGAGGACATGCACCTGTATATAAAAAACGCGCCCTATAGTGTGCCTTATGTGTGTGTTAAATACAGAAATCATCACCTAATCTGCCACATGATGTGATGTGCAAGTTATTGGCGCTGTGGGAGAAATAACGTTGTAAGAGAGAGACAAAAAGAGAGTAAAAACACCCAAATAATATAGAGCTACTTTTTTCTGTCCATTAATGTTTTTTATTATTATTATTATTATTATTTATTAATGTTTAATTTATTACAAAACTAACCCTCCTCCTTTACCCGGGTTTGTGACCGGCAAAATGAACCAAAGAGACACTATGGCGGAGTTAGAATTTTTTAAAACTTTTTTAAACGTTTTCTTTTTTCCCTTGTGGTCCACCAAGGAGCCTACAAATCACGGTAAAACATGACATGTGGCTGTGTGAATCAAATGCCGTTATTTATTTAAGATAAAATATTTCAAATTCAGTTATTTATGATCAACCCTGCGCCGTCAATCCCGGCGCGCATGTGCGCTTGTATTTGCAGTCTGGATGCTGAGGGTAAAAATCCCGCGCTCTGACTGCAGCGCTGGTAGAGAAATAATAAAAAGAGCCCGATCGGGTTGGGATGGTAGGCGTTCGGCCTGGATGCCACGGCAGCACTCTGACTGCCGCTGGAGGACAAGAAAAAAGGAACGCGCTGGATACGTGCTTTCATGTAAGAGTTCCTCTCCAAAAGTCGCTAGATTTGTCGCTTTTTGAAAAAGAGTCCCTGGAAGGGTTCGAAATATAGCGGTACAAAAGTCGCTGAGTTGGCAACACTGGGGCTCGAAAGTTTATTCCGTTACAAATAATATGCCGACGTCACGTCAATCATTATTTTGGCAATTCAGTTCCAGGTGAAATTTTTCTCATATCTAATGTTCTTTTAATTAGACTGTATGTAGGCTAGTAATGATTACTTTTGTGGGTTTGATTGGTCTAAAAGCGGCAACATACAGCTATAAGGACAGTTTGCTCTCACACGTTCTACATTTATAGTCACACAACACACACACACAATACACACACACACTTGACCGAAACTTGGCTGGCTTCCCACCTGTCACGCCTCAATTCCCCTTACCAGTGGGTCGCGCCACACACTTTGAGAACCGCGGCAATAAACCTTGTTAAACTTTTCATCAGCCTCCGTGTGTGTTCTGCATATTAGGTTTACTCTGTAACCAATCATGACAGCCTTGCCTCTGCCCCTGCTACATCAGACCTTTTTGCAGGAATATATTAATAAGTCACATCTAAATCTTTTATTTAGACAAATCTATTGAACAACCTGATATCATATGGGTCCTATTTCCTGAGCTGAAAACAGGTCATAACCATGCTTTTCCAACAAGGCCAGGCACAGCCTATTTATATTGTACATTCACCAACAGACTCATTTATATTGCAAAGTGCACTATGTGAAAGAAAGAACAACTTAGAGAATAATTGTATTTTGGCTTGTCTTACATTTTCACGTTATTCAACATTTCAGCTTAGAAAATGACAAACAGTGTGATTTCAGTATTGGAGTAACATTTATTTCACCCAAGGGAAAGCACTACATATGAAGCTACAATTGTCCCTTTTAGCAGTTTTCTCACACCCAAGGTAAATTAGAATCCTTCCTGCATTTGTGACAGGTATACTTTGTGCAGTGCACACAACGCTCAGTGCTGTTGTTCCTGTTGCAGAGATTGCACAACTGGCCTGCTTATAAAACAATGAAAAAATCTCAAAAAATGGAGTTAAGCACATATTCTGAGAGTAAGAGTTGTAGTCTGAACTAGATAATGTTATCTATGTGTGCTACAAGTTTGGTGGCACCACAATGAGCTATAGTGTAATTATTGGCTGTATATGCTTATAATTACACTTCAACACATTTTGGCTATAATTTACAAACTCAGAGGGGAATGAGTTTCAATCAAAGCTAAACAGTGATTTTATAAAAACAGTTGAAGAGACTAAACAGGGTCCATTCTGGGCTAACAGCCCAATGAGTTAAGATGTGTTTAAAGATTCTTATAGGTGTCTGGCTGATTTGATCTTTAAAGAAAACCTACATTCTAAAGGTTTTCCATTCATTTGAATGGAAGATGGAAACTGATCCAAAGGGAATGTTTTGAGAACTATCGAAATCTCTAAACACCAAAAGTTTCAGCAGAGTTCTCCTGAAAGAGCTGAATCTTTAGATGCTTGAATGGTTGAAATAGTCCAAAGGATTAAGTTAACGAGTAAAAATGTCCAAAAGCAGCTAGAAGCATGGAGAAGAACAAGAAAGACAATATAGGCGAATATGTATTACACCATAAAACATCTGGACTCACCGAGCTTTTCTGCAGTTCCTCACAGCTGGAACCAGTCTACATCGTCCACCACCTGATGTTTTGTACTTCTGCAGGTCCAACTCATCCAGAACCTCCTCCGACATCTCCAGCATGTAGGCCAGAGCTGAACTCTGGATCACTGAGAGCTTCTTCTCTGATCTGTTCTCTGATTTCAGGAACTGTTGGATCTCCTGATAAACTGAGAGGTCCTTCATCTCTATCAGACAGTGGAAGATGTTGATGCTTCTATCGGGAGAGATGCTATTAGTTTTCATCTCCTTCAGATTGTTGATGGCTCTCTGGATTGTTCCTGGAATGTTCTCTATGTGACCCAGCAGGCCTCCTAATAGGCTCTGGTTGGACTCAACGGAGAGGCCATGAAGGAAGCGAGCAAACAGGTCCAGATGACCATTTGGACTCCTGAGGGATTTTTCCATGACTTTCTTCATAAAGTTCTCCAGAGATGTTTCTCTGTGTTCTCCTCCCAGGAAGTTCTCCACCACTCCTGTGTTCCTGTTGGTGAAGCAGTGGAGCATGTAGACTGCAGCCAGAAATTCCTGGACGCTCAGATGAACAAAGCAGTTAGACTGGTTTCTGGAAGATCAAGCTCTCTCTTTTGAAGATCTCTGTACAAACTCCTGAGAACACAGAGGCCTCTCTGACATCCAGACTACACTGCTCCAGGTCTTCTTGGTAGAACATGATGTTTCCTTTCGCAAGATGTTCCAAGGCCAACCTCCCCAGCCTCAGAAGAACTTCCCTGTCAGCCTCCATCAGCTCCTGGGGACTCGTCTCATGTCCTTCATGGTACTTGTTCCTCTTCTTCCTGGTCTGGACCAGCAGGAAGTGTGAGTACATGTCAGTCATGGTCTTGGGCAGCTCTCCTCTCTGCTCTGTGGTCAACAGGTTCTCCAGAACCATAGCAGTGATCCAGCAGAACACTGGGGTCCACACACAGCTGACAAAGAGGCTCCTGGAGATGTGATGTGGGAGATGATCCTGCTGGCCTCCTCTTCATTGCTGAACCTCCTCCTGAAGTACTCCCTCCTTCTGGGCGTCAGTGAAGCCTCGTACTTCTGTTACCCTGGAAACACAGGAAGGAGGGATCTGATTGGCCGCCGCAGGTCTGGATGTTATCCAGACGACAGCCGAGGGAAGTAGGTTCCCCTTGATGAGGTTCATCAGCAAAACGGTGACTGATGACTTCTGTGTGATCTCAGAAACAAGCTGACAATTGTTAAAGTCCAGAGAAAGTCTGCTTTCATCCAGGCCATCAAAGATGAAGAGAAGCCTCCAGACTGCCAGCTTCTCTGCTGGGACCTTCTGCAGGGTCGGATGGAAAACATGGAGCAGCGTGAGAAGACTGTGCTGCTGATCTCTGATCAGGTTAAGCTCCCTGAAGGAAAGCAGAACCACCCCACTGATATCTTGGTTCTCCAAGCCCTCTGCCCAGTCCAAAGTGAACTTCTGCACTGAGAAGGTTTTTCCAACACCAGCAATGCCGTTGGTCAGAACCACTCTGATGGCTCCATGTTGGTCAGGTAAGGCTTTAAAGATGTCATGGCAACTGATTGGAGAACCATGGAGGCTCTGGATTTTGGAAGCTACCTCCAGCTGCCTCACCTCATGTTGGTTGTTAACCTCTTCATTCCTTCCCTCTGTGATGTAGAGATCAATGTAGATCTTGTTCAGGAGAGTTCTACTTCCTGTTTCATCACTTCCTTCTGCCACACATTGACATCTCCTCCTCAGACTGATCTTATGTTCCTCCAGAACCTCCTGCAGACCAACATCTGCTGAAACAGAGATGAAAAGACAACTGAAAGAAAAACCTGATTTAGAGATTAAGTTGGAACCAAATCATCTGGAACATTATGAGGTGTTATCAATAGAAGGTCTCTTTCTTCACTTGATCTGTTGCTAATGATCTGATCAGTCCTCAGAACCAGAGACTTTATAACCCCTTAAGCCCTGAGGGGCTTAGGAGCCGATTCTGCCTGAAATTACATATGTGTATCAAATCAAGGACAGCTCTGAAACTATAAATTGGAAATAAAATTGTGTGTATATGTATGAGAGAAAGGCATTGAATATTTTTCAGGTGGAACCAGTACTTTAAATGTCACCATGTCTGATTTATAGGTGATTAAACAAAGAAAAAATGAAATACATTTAGCCTAGCAAATTTTCTTTTTCCAAATAAACCCTGCAAAACAATTCGAAACTCTGGATGAACCATCAGACTTTATAGATCCATATCTTGACTATAACTCAGGCAAATTTTGACTGAATAAGTTGAAGCATGTTTGTTCGACAAAGGTTTTAGTGAGCAGTGTGATAGGCAGAAATGTGATTTTGACACAGTGGTGCCAAAAGTGGGAAAATTGTGCCAAATGCAAATTTCCACTCATAAAAGGGAATCTGACCAGACAATATGCTGATTTACATTATTGGAGACCTTATGCATGAAGCAAAGCCTTTTCTCCTAAGATTTAGCCCTTGTTTTTTTATTTTTTTATTTATTTATTTAGGATTGAACAGTCAATAATATGACTTAATTTAATAGAAAATAAGAGGACTTGTGTAATTTTGGTCACCAAACAGGGATAATTTATTGGAAACAAGAGTAAGAAATCCAAAAACTGTACAAAAATGTAAAAATAAATTAGAATCAGACGCTTCTGTCAAGAAAATGTGCAAAATATTTATTTATGCAAATTATTAAATAAAAGACATGTGCAATAAATGTTTCAATTGTGAGGTTTGACCACTTGATTTTCTTTACACCAGCTAGTATCCTTTTTGCATTTCACTGTTTTTTCTTTACAATGTTGAGGCTAAACGTAGCTGCCTGGAAGGTGGCCGGTACTCCTTCTCTTTTGGAGCATCATTGCTGTAAAACCATCACATATATCTAGAAAAATATATTTCCTTTGAAAACAACAACACTGTAGCAGCATCTGACACTGACTTCTTATCATCATAGGAACATACATCTAAGGAAGTTATGATACATCAGAACTCATATATGCACTCATTCAGATCGTTGCAGAATAGAAATCTCAAGTCTCAGCCGTGGCAGAGGACCTGACCTCCTGTTTTAGTGATGGTCCTGGGACAACCTCTAGACTATAAAAATAAATAAAAATAGTTTATTACAACAAGGTAGTTTATTACACACCATAAAAAGATGTATTGGCGGAATGTGGGTATTTTAAAAGTTGTACAACTTTCCCTGAATCAATCTTGCAAACATTACACAGTGGGGAAGTAGTTTTACAAATAAAACTTTGGAGTGATGTTTCCTACAGTTTCTTTTTTCTGCTTTATCAGAAACAGCAGAGATGTGTTGTATAAACTCAATAAATAAATAAAAATCCTGTGAAAACAGCACATAAAGATCAAAGCGCTGCAGCTTGCCTGAATATTGTTCCGCAGAACAAACTTTCTCCTGCATCAGCCAGTGGGGGAGGAGAACTATATACTGCAGCTTCGGTGTTAATTTTCCTACTGTTTTCAGGTTAACTCTTTTTCAAAAACACAAGAGATGTGCTGTATAGACAGTGTCAAGTTTTTGTTGTGATTTAGTTTTTTTCCCTCAGTAATGCTCCACTTGAAAGAGCCCAGTCAGCAAGGAACAACTCAGAACAAGGATTTCCCCTTTTTTTTTTTTTTTTATTGAGTTGTGTTTTCTTGATTTGATTGGTGAAGAGGTCATTCAGTCATTCAGGTTGAAAACGTTGAACACAAGAGTAACAGGAAATATTGCCTTATTTTAAGTTTAAACAAACACAAATCATTAAAATGTAAAAATAAAGATCCATAAAGTAAATACTAATTACAAGAAATTTTGAATGCAACCAAACTAGCAATGCCTTAGCATTAAGTCAGCATAAGTGCCAACAAACCTTTAAGTTTTAGCATTAATCTGATATAAACAAATATATCTTGTTTAACATTTAACTTAAGAAGTAAATAAGATATAAAATAGTGGAGTGTCAAACAAAAGCACTAGTCCAATAAAGTCATCAGGTTTGCTGTTCCAAATAATTCGACTGGTTTGAGTCACTAATTTAAACAATAAGCTGCATCGTCAAGCTGAACATAAACTTCAGACTTCAAACAAGGCAAACAAATTAAGTGAAAATAATTAACTGAAAGCCACTAACATTAAAATAAACTAAGTCAGATGCCAACTGAGACAAACATTTACATGTGCACACTTAGAGCACATGGTTAAGCAGAAATTTCTTCTTCTTCGTGTGGGAGGAGTGTGAGTGGAGAAGTGGAAGAGAGAGCGCGTGAGGAAACTGTTTGAGTGCATTTTTTTGTGTATGTAAATATTGTTTATATAATTGTGTTTTTTGTTGTTTTATAGTTTTTTGTGGTCTTTGTGGATTGTGAGGCCGTTGGGTTCTGCCCGGCGGCAGGCCGGCTTCTCTGCACGCCATGGTGGTGGTGGGGAGTGTTGGAGGTTTCTCCACTCTGAAACGGAAGGTGGGTGCTGGTTCTCCATGCAGCGTGGAGGAAGTGTGTTTGGCTGTGGGGGAAGTCATTGGACATGGGTCCATCAAGTCAGCAGCTAGCATGAGTGGAGCTGTCGTCTTGTTTGTAGAGAGAGTGGACCTCCTCAAACATTGACATGTGGATCAAAGTGTGCTCCTGACGGGGCCGGGCGGCGGCCCGCCGTTGCTGAGTTGCAGATGGGGCCCCCCGCCTAGTGTAAGCTGCTGCCAGCGGAGGGGCCCACTGGCTAAGCTGCTGCGGGGGAACCCGCCCCTGCTGCGTGAAAGCAGAGTGGCCCGCCACTGCTGCTGGGGAACGCGCTGCTGCTGGGTGGCGGAGGGGCCTGCTTGCTGCTGCCGCCGGAGGAGCCCACTGCTGCTGTCGGAAGGACCTGTGGTTGCTGGGCGGAGGAGTTTCAATGGTGGATGAGCCTGGGCGACCGGAGCATTGTTGAGAAGTCCAGTCGTGAAAAGTGTTAAAACTTTGAAAAATGGATAGTGTGTGGTGGGAGGAAGGATGGGAGCACGGGTGCTGAGTGGTGATGGGGTGAATGGTGGTGAGGGTGAGATGCCACCGGGTGGGTGAGAGAGGCACCGTGTGCAGGAAGAGCAGGAGGGGCTGAAGTGTGATGGGGGCTATTTGGCGTGTGGAGTTCAGGGAGAGAAATGTGAGGTGGAGGTTAGAGGGCAGGTGGAAGGTTCAACTGAAAACAGTGTAGATTTGTTTTGTGGAGGTGGTGTGGAGGGAGAGAGGGGTCAAGCAGAGGAGGTGATGGAGGCTTCTGCACCGAAGAGAAAAAGTAAAAGGAAGAATGTGGTGGCTGCTGCACAGGCCAGCAAGCTGGCCAGCAAATAGGCCAGCCAGAGAAGGATGAGGAGTCAGACAGCAGCGAAGCTGAGAGCTGGGTCTCTGACACCAGTGAGCTCTCTGTGTCACAGTCCAATGACAAAGAGCCTTTATACCCCGCAGAATCTTTTAGAGAATTTTTTTGTGAATACCAAAGGTTTTAAGGGATTAAAAATAGAGGCATATTTTCCTACTTTAAGATTATTTTATTCATCTGCAAGACATCACATCAGCAACAAGGGGTCATCAGGTTTTAACTGATAGACAAATCTTTAGATTAAGGAAAATACAAATGTCCAAAGTCGTGAAAAACAGCTTTAAAACAGAATGATGCACAACAGCACTTTTATTACTTTTTTATAGTTTTTTGTTGTGTTGGTTTTAGCTTCTTACCCATTATGGATTCTTTTAAAATAGCATCTTTGAATCTTAACGGGGCGAGGGTGGGTGAAAAATGTGCTTTAATTTATCAAACTTTAAAACAAAAAACATTTGATGTTGTGTTTTTACAAGAAACCCATAGTGACCTTTTAACTAAAGCAGATTGGGGTAGAGAGTGGAGGAGGGAGGTCATCTTGAGCCACGGCACCTCCCAGAGTGCTGAGGTGGGGTTTCTTTTCTCCAGAACTCTCACCCCAACTTCTACAGAAGATCAGCATGTCATTCATGGCAGGTGTCTTTTAGTCAAAGCAAAGTTTGATCTTTTTTAGCATTGTTTTTATCAATATTTATGCACCTATTACCAATACAGAGAAAAAGCATGTTTTTTTAAAAATTGGGGAAAGGTTGGGTGATTGTGGGTCTGATTACTATGTTTTTTTAGGCGGGGATTTTGAATTGTACCCAAAATGAGCTTTTAGACCAAGCAATCATCCAAAAGCCGCGATCCAGCGCTCCAACACGCTTCCGCGGCAGCTGGTCTCTGTCTCCACCGCCTGGTGGGATGTATGCGGATGGCGGATGCTGGCTCCAGGCAGTACACATGGTCCCATATCAATGAAAACAGAATCTCATTTGCTCTGCTTGATCGTATTTATTGTTTTAAACACCGGTACTAGCGTGTTTAAAGGCATGCCAGATTTTACGGTGAGAAGCTTTACGGATCACTGTTTTGCTTTTTAGGTAATGTTTTTATTAGAAACATTTTACCATCAAGCTTACTGGCCTTTTAACTCTGCTTTAAGAAGTCACGCTCAAGGTTTTAAGGGAGGCTTTAGGGATTAGTTTTACGGACTGGTTTTTAGACAGAGAAAGTCAGATTTTACCTCTCTTAGACAGTGGTGGGACTATGGGAAAGTTCAGATAAAACTGCTGATTCAACAGCATACTCTCAACGTCACTCGTGACATTACCAGATCTATCAGAGATCTGCAGATGAACATCGTGGACTTAGAGCAACTCAGTGGATCCACAGAAAATCGAGAGCACATTGAAGCTCTCAAAACTAAACGGCTAGCTTTAGCCAACCTGCTGGAGTCAAAAG
>JAGKQL010000011.1:20244347-20292791 GCA_018398635.1 Cyprinodon brontotheroides | reverse complement strand
ATTGAGACGTGACAGGTGGGGCGCGCCAAGTTCCGGTGTGTGTGTGTTGTGTGACTATGTTCTGCAGAACGGTGAGAGTAAACTGTCCTTTTATAGCTGTATGTTGCCGCTTTTAGACCAATCAAACCCACAAAGTAATCATTACTAGCCTACATGCAGTCTAATAAAAGAACATTAGATATAGAGAAAAATTTCACCTGGAACTGAAGTGCAAAATAATGATTGGCGTGGCGTCGGCATATTATTTGTATAGCGGAATAAACTTTTCAGCGCTAGTGTTGCCAACTTCGCTATATTTCAGACCCTCCAGCGACTCTTTTTCAAAAGCGACTAGCGACAAATCCTAGCGACTTTTGGGGCGCTCTTAAAACGCGACGCCGGTTCACTTTTTCTTGTCCTCCAGCGGCAGGTGCTGCCGTGGGGCGCCTCCTCCCTCCCAACCCCGTTCTCCCCCGCTATCGCAGGAGTCCCTCTCAGCGCTGCAGTAAGGGACACAGCATGTTTACCCTCAGCGTCCAGACTGCAAATAAAGCGCACATGCGCCGGGATTGACGGCGCAGGTTGATCATAAATAACTGAATTTGAAATATTTTATCTTAAATGAATAACGGCGTTTGATTCACACAGCCACATGTTCATGTTTCTGGTTTGGAGTGGAGAGGGAGTATCCACTCATCGGGCAGAGAGCTGTGTGCATTCTTCTTCCCTTTGCCACATCATATCTCTGTGAGATGGGCTTTTCAGCTGTTGCTTCACTGAAAACAAAGCATGACTTGAGAGTGGCAGTATCAAGCCTGCAACCCCGTTTTGAGAAACTGCAATGCAAAACAGGCTCATTGCAGCCACTAATGCAGGGATAAATAGACCTGTATTGCCAGATGGATTTCACTTCTTTTCTTTTATTAACAGATTGCAGAGTGGCACTTAAATTTTTTCTATCTTTGAGCTTGATACAAATTTTGACACAGCTGCATTTTTATTTTCTTTATTTTTGAGCTTGCTGTTATTTGATGTAGATAGTTTGTATTTAGATTAGTGCTGTCAATCGATTAAATTTTTTTAATCGCGATTAATCGCATCAATGCCTAAGTTAACTCGCGATTAATCGCATTTTAATCGCACATTTTTTTTCCTGATTGAAAATCATTTAAATACTCTCGATGACATACAAAAAAATACATACAGGCTAGGTTTGTGCCAATGTTCTTTTTTAAAATGAAAACAGGTCACAGATACTGATTTATGCCATAGAAACATATGGCAAGAAGATGGGGAGGCATGTAGCAAAAAATAACAAATATGTAGCCAAAAAAAAGGCCCTGAAAACAGGCTGATGTAAAAGACAGTCTTTACAGTTAATACAGTCTTTTTGAACAAAGACAAGCATTTTACTAGGGGTGGGTATTGGCAAAGTCCGCGATTCAATTGAATCCGCGATTCACGAGCCCGCGATCGCGATTCTATCCGCGATGTATCCGCGATATTTGAATTATTAGATGCATTGCAATATTTTCCTCATGTTTTGTTTTTAATGACTCTGCACAGTATCCACGGCCGGAAATGCTTGTGACACAAAGCACGTGCGTCAACACATTTGCAGTGACATCTACTGGACTGGAAGTTGTATTACACTTGTTTTTTGGCTGATGTTCGCCAACCATTCATGCAATTTTATTTATTAATTTTTAAAATTAATAATCGATTCTTGGCATCAAGAATCGATGCAGTAGATCACGAAAATTAGAATCACGATGCATCATCATCGCGATTATTTTGCACACCCCTAATTGATGCAGCTGCTAAAAAATGCAGTAGAGTTAATATTAGATGTTAATTAACCAAGGTAATAATGAACAATTTTCAATCAATACATCAAAATCAATAGGCCAACATCACTAGATGGAGGTAGTCTATGCTCTAGAAAGTTACTTTTCAGACTCTTAACAAAAATGAGAACACACACACACACACACACACACACACACACACACACACACAATACTGACCTGTGGCGTACACAGACAGCAAGAGTGCCGTAGCAGATTCCATTAATAACGCGATAATTTTGACAGCACTAATTTAGATACTACTTGTTACTTCAATAAAATTGGAACATTTTAAGATTGTTTCATATTTCATTAGCATTGTGTTGGGGCGATGGGGACAGGCGGGGCTTGAAAATTCCCCCTTGTCCAAAGTGGGGAATGACAGAAAAAAGTTTGAGAACCACTGGATTAAATGATCCCAGAAAGACTTTGAAAAGCTTGAATCTTAGAATCCAACTAAAGACATGGAAATGGTTAATCAGAGATGATATAAGGAAGCTCTAATTGGAGATGTTCAGTCTTACCTGCTGCACAGCTGCTCTGATTGGCTGTCAGCGGTCCTGCTCCGGTTCTTTCTCCACACTGGGGTTCACTCCTCTTCCTCTGTCTGTGGAGACATTTCTTCATCACTGAAATTGTTTACTACCAAGAGGGTAAGGCTTTCCTCCTGAAGCTGAAGATGTTCATGAAGGTCCACTATAGACAGAGGACCAGGTCAGGTCACCGGGTCAGGACCGTCTCCTTGCTGTCTGACTAGTTTCTGTCTATTATTGATCAACTGGGATTAATTGCCAGAACAGGAACCAAACTCAGGACAATTGGATCAGGGACTATAGCCTTGACACATGGAGCATCTATTCCAACCACAGAACCACTCAGAACCCCAACAGAACCTGAACTGGATCAGAGGCAGGGTGATGCTAAGGTTTATTTGATGGTAGGAGGAAAGAGAAACCACAGACCTGCAGATGAACAATTGCTGGGAGAGTTCTGGTTTCTAAGCAACATGAAGCTCTGAATGGACCCAACCTGCAGCTCCACAGGTAGGACTGTGTGGACAAAGACAGGGAGGGCTGCTTCTACTTACCAGTTCCACCTGCTGGAATGAACCAGAAGAATCCTGCTGACTCATGACACATGCACATTTAGATTCAGATCTGAACAACTTATGGGATTTATCAGACTGAGAGGAGAGAAAATGACTTTGGACCTGTCAGTAAGCTGTTGGATGCTGATGGGAAACCAACAGAACCAAGTCTAAACCATTGGAGATCAACCAGTTCAGATTTTAAAAGTTCTATCTCAGCAGAGTCACATCCATTACTTAGAAACCGGTTTCAGCAAAACTGAGCGCCAATGCTTAGTTCCTGCATTGGAGAAGGAGGACAGAATGAGCAGCTGAGATCTCCCGAGAGCTGTGCGTAAGTAAAATGGCGACATACATGTAGATCAAAATAAATCCACTCAGGTAAGTAAAAGCCAATAATTGTAAATTAAACAAACCCAAGTTTAAACTTTAACAATTCTCTCTTATTTTTCGAGAGAACAAACTGGAAGACGAGACCTTGACGAGTCTGACGAGCTACGTGGATGGCTGTTTTGACAACATCATTGGTAGAAGTCTTGCATAAGGAGTTTCAAGTTCTGAGAGAGTTGCTGGAATACAGCCAAGCACAGCTAGCCTCTGTTACCGCTGAGAAGGAATTACTGAAGGAAGAAGTCACGAAGCTCACAGAGTGGATGATCCAGCTGTCTGGCAAAAATAGAAAGATAAAAGAATCCATTCTGGACATTCAGCATGAGAGACAATCTCATCTTCACAGGAATCGCGGAGCAGCAGGAGGAGGATCCCAAGGTGACAATCTCTGAGTTCCTCCAGAAGAATCTATAAATCCCGGCAGACAAAAAACATCACCTTCCATCGCGTTCACCGGCTCGGAGGTATGAAGCCTGATAAATCTCTTCCTAGACCAATCCTGGCTAAGTTTGAGCATTACAAACAAAAAGAGCAGGTCAGGAGTCAGGGCAGATAACTGAGAGGAACAGATTTCAGCGTTAATGACCAGCTTCCAAAGGAAATATTAGATCATAGACAAGTCTTATTCCCAATCAGAAAGAAGGCATCAGAGCTACAGTAGCAGTTGACAAACTTTATATTAATTGTCAGTTGATCAGGGATCAGAAGATCACTACTTGGCTTTATGAGATGCACAACAGGTGGATTTAAAGCATGTGACACAAGGTTTCTTGTGCTTTTTTTTTAACAAAAAAACATTAGAAAAATAAAGCTTAACGTTGGTGTGATTCAAGTAGAAGCAGGATTGGAATATTTCCGGAAGGCAGGCTGCTCGGTTCGAAGAAAGTTCGGGAAGGAATGTTTATAGAACAGAACACAGTGATAAATGAAATATATGCAGAGCTCAAAAACACGTTGGCACGGTATGGTGGTTAGTCACAGATGGGTACAGGAAGCATGGGCAGGGGTTATTTTTCTTTCACCTTTTCTTACTCATTGCACTTTCCTAATTCTCTAACTCCATTTATCTTATTCGTCTCCTTCTTCCCTGTGTTCCAGACAATCGCAAGCATGTTATGCTACCTGGGTCTAGGTATAACTATTTATTCAGAGGCATTTACTTTTCAGCTTCTCACTCACACCTATGGTGAAGGTAAGGTTTGTGACATGGAATGTGCATGGAGCTAACATCAGAGAGAATCAGTTTCAGAGTTTTAACCAGCTTAAAATTTTAAATACAGATGTTGTCTTACTGCAAGAAACCCATAAATCAGTGACAACTGAGTTCCCTGATGTGTTTGCAGCCTGCCATAACTCTAGACAGAGGAGTTGCCATTTTAATCCACAAAAAACTCAGTTTTACAATATTAGACAAAATTATTGATCCCGAAGGCAGATTTATCACAAAATATCTATTCATAACCATAATCTATGTATTGTCAGTATATATGAATCAAATGGACGCACCCTCATTCTCATCATCATCATCCACAAACTTTCCTTTGCACAGTCAAAGAACAGTGAATGCCTCTACCATTGGGTGACCTCGACTTTGGTCTAAAATGGAGTATAATAGACAGGTTGAATACAACAGGGACTCGGCGCGGTTACCAATCATTAAATAATAGTCAAACAATACATGAGTGATTTTGGTCTTTCGCGATGTATGGCCGATCTCTTCATCTAACAGTAAGGGAATACACTTACTGTTGGGATGAAATAATGAATTAGATAAGGGGATTTGCCCTGAAATCGAAGGTTTGACGGTTCAAGCCCCCGACTCCGACTTTCGGTGTCGTTGTGTCCTTGGGCAAGACGCTTCACCTGCATTGTCTACTGATGGCGGTCAGAGGGCGCCAGTTACGGCAACCAAGCTTCTGTCAGTAAGCCCCAGGGCAGCTATTGGCTACACTGTAGCTTGCCAATAAAGGCGCTATATAAGTACATACCATTTACCATTCTAATGTCCATCATTCCTACTCTCATTTGGACTATTTCCTAATCAGCAGCTCGCTGATGTCTCAGATGCTGTAATCCATCCTATTGCTGTCAGTGATCAGGCTCCTGTTACTTTAACCCTAATAAATAAAAAAATAGCCACACAAAACAAGTACTGAAGATTTAATACATCACTGATTAAAGATAAAGAATTTCTCAAAATTTTCAAGGAAGAATGGGCATCATACTTGGTGCGCAATGATTTACCAGCAGCATCAGCATATATACTATGGGAAGCAGGGAAAGCAGTAATGAGAGGTAAATTTTCTTAATTCTCATGTCATATAAAAATATTAGAACAAAATAAGACTTAGGAATTAGAGGAAAAATTTAAGTTACCAGAAAGCTCATAAAGATGAGGAAAAATTACCTAAAATCCGTAGAATAAAACTAGAATTAAACAAATATATTGAAAAACAAAATACATTTTTAATGAAAGACTTAGAGCAGAAAGCTTTGAACATAGCAATAAGTCAGGAAGTTTCTTAGCTAGTCAGCTAAAAATAAACACAGAAAAAACATCTTTATTTGCAGTTACAGACTAAATTGGTAATACATTACAGGATCCGGAGGGTATTATCAATGCCTTCTGAGATTTCTATAAATCTTTATGCTGTGTTCAAGCCGAATGCAGTAGGAGCCACAGGAGCAGCTAGTTTACAAGCAAAGTCAATGGTTGACACGCGTCAAGGCGCAGCAAAATGTTCCACGGCGCATTTTGAGCAGCAGGCGCAGCACATCTGAGCAGCTGAAGCTTAAGCGCCTAAGCATCTGACGCGTGCAACGCGCCGCAAACGCACTGCTGCTCGAGATGGAAAAATTTTACTTTTGCTGCGCGACGTGCCACATCAACCAATCAGAGACGCTGATCTAGGAGCTGGAAGGGAGAGAGACACAGCGCTGATGATACAGAGTGCAATGATCACTCCTCTCAAACAGTTTATTAATACCTAAATTAACTTAAAATGAAGAAACCTGCTGACAAAACATGTTTGCTTTTATTATCTTGGTTTGGATTATGTACATGAAAACCGGCTTCCAGCCTCCGCTGGCCAGAACTGTGAGGGAGGCGACCGGGCCCATAGGCTGCTGTTGAATGGGATTCCTACTGACAGCCCGCCGCAGTATATGGGGGTCTGAGTGGCTCCGACAAAAGTAATATTGGAGGAGCAGGATGGTAATCTGACTCGCACTGATTAAGTTTTCAGGTTGATTTTCTCAAGAGAAAACATATTACAAAACTACTTTATTCCCACTGATCACAGCAGAAATAAATAGCTGCAAGAAGGCAGAGAAAGGATGGAGTAGCTCCGCCCAACGGCGCGTCAGGCCCACTTTTTCCACAGCACAGCAGGAGCAGCAAATAGAGCTTCAGCCGTGCATCAGAACTAAACTGGTACAGAAGCAGCAAAAAGGAAGCAGCAGAAGCATTTTTTGCTGCTCCTTCTCCTTTACACACATCACAGTTAAATCCATCAGATAATGACATCAGAAGCAATTTCTGGAAAAATAAAAACTCTTCCTACATTATCCCAGAGAGAGGTTTTGTGAAAACTGCTAAATGGGACAATGCGGTCTGCTTGCACGTGGCGTCAATTGTTGTTTACCTCGGCTGCGGTGCATGGAGTGGGAAAACCACCATGTTAGGTGGAAAGTTGAGATAACCCACACGCGGCTGTTTTTTCCGGCACAATTATTTACCAGAAATGACACGATCGTGTTGTGTGAGAGGCTGCCAGTCCCGGTGTTGTGCCTAGGTAGTTATCCCTACGAAAATTTTTATCCCCTCGTCGGGAGCGCGCACGGAGTAGGAAGAACAACCCCAGCTAACTCCAACTTCAATTCCAACGTGCAGAACTTGAAATTTGAAAGGTTTTACATGTGTGAAAGTTGAGCTTTACTGTTTTATTCTTTACTTCACATATTGTAGCAGAATATCGCGTAGCGATATTGATCTAAAACTAATAATAAAACACAAGACGCTTTGCTTGAAAACAGAAGTCGCTGATGTTAGCAGTGTCTACTCATCCCTCTGAAAGCAAACAGATCCTTGTTTCTTTTCCACACGTTCCTTAAAAAATCTCTCATTGTTTCACAGTGTCCAAAATGTTTCTCATTCCACCATTGAAAACTTTTGTAAACCATATACTTGTAATAAAAATGAAATAGAAAATGGAGTGCACATGTAATCATTTAAAGACTATATGCAGAAGGAAAATGATTTTTTTCCTGCTTGAAATTTAGTACTTAAATCTATATCTGGGATGAAATAAAACCTGCTGGCAATCTGTTCCCCCTGTCAAAACTGCACAGGCAAAAAGGGCCCAAGCTTTTTCATTTTTGGCTTATAAAGCATCTTTTTATGATGACACTTTATCTCATGAAAATTTTGGATGTGATGGACCTTTTATTTCTTAAAGTTAGGCGGGGGAACAAATTATAGCATAGGCCACCTACTATAATCTGTTCCCCTGTCTAAATCAGGCAAAAAGGCCCCAGCTTTTTTCATTTTTGGCTTATAAAACATCTTTTATGATGACAACTAACTCTCCTGAAACTTTGGATGTGATTGACCTTTATTTCTCAAAGTTATAAGGGGAGGGAACAAATTATGGCAGACCACCTGCTATAATCTGTTCCCCCTGTCTAACTTCAAGCAATAAAGGCCCAAGCTTTTTTCATTTTGGCATCATAAAAGATGCTTATAAGCCAACAGATTATAGCAGGTTTTATTTCATCCCCTATTCTGCCAGTTCTGGCAATATGGGATGAAATAAAGCGGCTGATGTTAGAACACAAACTGTTTATTAAGGACAGTACAACATAGATAAATTGTAAGGCAAGTTACTATAAACACAAATATAGATTTAAATACTAAATTTCAACCAGGAAAAAATTATTTTCCTTCTGCATATAGTTTTTAATGATTACACGTGTGCACTCCATTTTCTATTTCATTTTTTATTACAAGTATATGGTTTACAACAGTTTTCAATGGGATGAGAACATTTGGACACTGTGAAACAATGAGAGATTTTTTTAATGAACGTGAGGAAAAGAACAAGGATCTGTTTGCTTTCAGAGGGAGGAGTAGACACTGCTGTTTGTCATACTCTTAGCTGTAATGTTGAATGATGTGAAAAAGCGAGTCAAGACAAAATACAATTATTCTCTAAGTTGTTCTTTCTTTCACATAGTAGGCTTTGCAATATAAATGAGTCTGTTGGTGAATGGATGATATAAATAGGCTCTGCCTTGCCTTGTTGGAAAAATGTTGTTATGACTTGTTCTCAGCTCAGGAACTAGGACCTGTATGATATCTGGTTGTTTAATAGGTTTGCCTAAATAAAAGATTTAGATATGACTTATCAACATATTTCTGCAAAAAGCTCTGATGTTGCAGGGGAAGGTAATGAAAAGTGTTTGGAGCATGCTCTTGTTCTGATGCCAGTTTGTTTCAGCCTTTATCCAGTCTCATGTAGAAGGGCTAGGCATATCACAGGTTATTTGCATTACAACAAGGACACTTAGCAATGTAGAGTGAACACACAAACTTGAAGAGGGAGAGGGGCTTGCAGGAAAACGGAAATTCTCCTTTGAGTGTTTAATAACTACTGACTAACTACTTATACTTCAGCAATAGTATTGTATAATATATCTATTGGCATCAAGACAATTATTCTTATTGACACATTGCCAGACAGGACAGTGTAAAAAAAATAAGACAAAAAAAAAAAAAAGAAAGAAACCGGATCCTTACTCTGAATCTGAGGGTCCAGGTTCTGCACTGAAGTCTGGAGGGTTTTCTTTGGACAGGTCACTCCTCATTGATGGACAGCTGGATCCTGCAGGTTCTGCTCTGTCCTCCTTTAGATCCCAATCTTCCATCTTCTGGACTTCACTCAGTCTGAGAGAGAAACCAGAACGAGTCAGTTCCCAGTGGTTCAGGTACAGTTAATGTCCTGTAAAGCAGAAAGCTAATTCCCATCATGTGTGTGGAGGAACCTGATTCCAGTAGGAACCATCTGGCTCCGAATATATTCAAATCCAGTCCTATCATATGCCCTAATAGTGTGACCTTAGAATGAGTCGGCATTATTATGTCCCTCTCTGCTGAAATATCAGTAGCTTGAATTTGTCTCTATCATAAACCCTCATCTAAAAATGATTTTATGACTAGGTAAAAGAACTCCAGAAAATATTCAATCAGAAAAATAAATTATTCTAGTTAGAGATTTTAACATCAATTGGGATGAAAAAAAGAACAGAAAGAATTTAATTTTAATAACTGATCAGTTTATTCTAAACTAATTGTTGGGATCTGGAGATCTGCCACCTTTCTCCAGCAGAGAGCGCCCTGGGTCTCCTGAGCTGAAGCCACCTGCACACCTGAGGCTGATTTCATCTCATCAGGAGGAGACCAGCTATATAAGCAGCGGCTTGACTTCCCTTCAGCGCCGGAGTGTTGACCAGTTTTGGTTAGCAGAACATGAGGCTCAGCCTGAACCTAGAATCTCTGTCTGCTCTGGAGAGTAACTCTGATTCTAACCTGTCTCTGTCTTCTCTGCCTCATAGGAAACCTGATCGAAGTCTGTAGCTCTGGAGGAGCTCATGTTTGGAAACCTGCCTGCCTGTCCTAAGAAGCCAAACCTGAAGATCCTAAATCTCCCCACTTGTTCTTAGGAGAGAACTAGGAGAACCACTCAAGGTCTGAACCTCGTTAGCCTGAAGCTAGGCTCTGCCGCTGCTAAGCTCTCTGCTGAATCCACAGTCTCTGGACCCAACCGGTTCCCTCTCTCCACCGATCAGTCTGAACCTCATCAGGTACAACTCAGAAACAAACTCTGCCAAGACATCTTTGCTACCTGGCTAACCAAACAATCCCTCTCTGCAGAGAACACTGTGAATCCAGCCCCGGGCCTGAACCAGAACCTGACCAAACTATTTACTCTGTGTGTTCTAATCCAAAATAAACTGTTGAACTTTTACTCAGTCTCCTGTGGTGTTCTGCACGTGGGTTTAATCACAGAGATGACACCAATTAATTGAGAATCCAACTAGAACCATAGACCCTCAGCATATGAAAGTGATTTGAAACAATTTTTTCTAATAAGCCTGAAAGAATTACAAAAACACATAATTTACTGACTGCTCTATCTGACGGCAATATAATTTTCCGCACTATATAATTAACAAACTGAAGAATCGGAAATTATCCTCCCAATCAAAAGTGAAAATACCAGAAGCAAAAGAAATCCCAAAACATAACAACAGAATATGGAAAAGACTAAATTATCTAAACAGGGAAACCTTATTGTCATGTGATGAATTAGAAAAATAGTCTGAGTTCTTCAATGATGGAATTCAAAAAAACATTTCTGTCATAGCTAAAGGATTTTTTTTTATTTGAGTTATGCTAAATGCTAATGGAACCTCAAAAAAAAATCTTTCAGAATATCAATAAACTTCTGGTCAGACTAATAGGGAAAGAATTGAACATTGACAATAAGTTTGTTCTCTTTTTGCTCTCTGTTTGCTCCTGTCAGCCGCCGTAGCATCAGGCAGGGACTGAAAGAAAGTACTGACTACTGGGAAAGAGTAAACTAGAAGATCCTGGAATGGAAGCTGACTGAAATAGGTTGAACAATATTATTGAAGCAAACTCTAAGTCCAACAGATGGAGACATAATCAGGAGGATTTATCAGAGAGTAGAACGTTATTCAGGACAGATGCCCTCACATCTGTGTGCTGCAATTTTTGTTTAAGCTCTGCACTGGAGGCAGCATGATGCTGTAGCTTCCCTCTCTCTCAATAAATATAGAATAAAACCTGTAATAAATAAATATAGAATAAAAAACTTCTACCTGAAATAAATATATAAAATAAAAAGCTTGAACATGAAATCAAGAAATACAGTATAAAAAACTTCAACGTTGAGTAAATATATTGAATAAAAAAAACTTCAATCCTCTCATCAGAAGACCTCTCCTTTATAAGCTCCTGCCTGACTTTGCTTCCACGCCGCAGTGTTGATCTTAGTTGGTTAGCTTCCAGAGTCTCTGTTTTTGTTTGAATCTTGGTTGTCTCTAGTATGAGATTCAGATTCTAATCTCTCCTTCGTCTGTGCCTCACAGGAAACCTGTCTCTGGTCTGAAGCTCAGGAAGAGCTGCCCCTCTGGAACCCTGTCTCTGGTCTGAAGCTCTGGAGGAGCTTCATCTCAGGAAACCAGTCTCAAGCCAGAAGTTCTAGGAGAGCTTAACCTGCTAAACTGCCCTGGTGAGCCAATCTGAAGAATCCTACATGGATGTTACCAAAGACTTCTATGTGGAGTTTCCTTGGAGGTTCCTATGTGGAATCGGTTTCTAGAATCCTATGTGGATTTTCCCCATTGTTCCCTGCTAAGAGCTGGAGGCTCAGCCTGAAGAATCCTTCGTGTTTTCCCCTGTTGTTCTCTGCAGTGAGCTGGAAGCTCAAATCTAGGACTGCCATGCTAAGCCTGAAGCTAGATGCTTAGCCTCTCATGAACTCAGCTAACCGACAGTCTCCAGTCCCAGTACAATCTCCAGTGAACCTGCTCCCCAGTCTGAACCAGTTCCAGTATCAGTATTCATGTGCTTGTGTTTAAAATAAACTCTTTTGAACTTTTACCCAGTTCCCCGTGTGTGTTCTGCATTTTGGGCTTTACTCCTAGAATCCATAATGACAGAACACTGCGGCCAGACACAAAGCCCAGCAGATCACCTCCGTCGTTGGACTGAGAAACGGGACGCTCAGATTCATGAACACACACAAACCCTCCGTGAGTTACTGCTAAATCAAACATTCGCTAACCACTTCTACAATGCTAACGCCACGTCAGCGGCTCGTCCTGCCCCGAATCCACTTCCGTTTCCTAGGTCACCGGCAGTGACGTCACTACCAAGTCAAGATAATAATCCTCCTTTCTGGTCAGAACACAGCCCGTCGTTTTCGTCACCCGGTCCTTCTCTGCCTGAGAGATTTTCTGGCAATCCAAGTAAGCTCAAGGGATTTTTATTTCAGTGTCGGTTATTTTTTAGTTTTCATACTTCTTGTTTTCTTAATAATAAGGATAGGATAGCTTTTGTTGTTTCTTTTCTGTCTGGTGAAGCCCTTGAATGGGCGGAGACCAAATTTCTGCCTAAAACTAGAGAAAACTGTACATTTGAGACATTTATCCAGGAGTTTGAAAGAACCTTTAGTCAGGTCTCTAAGTTCTCCGTTTCTTCCAATCTTCTAAATACTAAACAGGGTAATAGGTCCGTTGCCGAGTTTTCTTCCGAAGTTCCAGGGTAGAGCAGCCGTTTCCGGGTGGAACGAGTCTGCGCTTTTCCGCTTAGCTTTAAATGAATCTGTTAGAAATTAGCTTTCATTATACGTCGAGCCAGCTAACCATGAGGACCTCATAGAACTAGCATTGGGTTAGACACAGCATCACAAACCAGTTCCAGTTCCTCTCCGCGCCAGGTTAGCCTCTGTTCTCATGTTCTAGACCTTCATTTAGCTCCATCCGTTAAAGGACTCAAAATTGGCCCATCAATTTCACATCAAACAGTTAGAGTTCCCCGCCAGCCTGATCAGACACCTGCACCCGTCACCATTGTCACTAGACCTGTTTCCTCGCCGGATCCTGATCCTGAACCAGTTATTAACCCCGTGCCTGATTCTTTAGCCCCTGATCCTATTATCCAT
This sequence comes from Cyprinodon brontotheroides, assembly GCA_018398635.1. Lineage (NCBI taxonomy): Eukaryota > Metazoa > Chordata > Actinopteri > Cyprinodontiformes > Cyprinodontidae > Cyprinodon > Cyprinodon brontotheroides. Next base: position 20,279,739 of record JAGKQL010000011.1, on the reverse strand, counting down.
TCTGGAACTCTTATTTTTCAACCGCTTAATTTGTCGCCAGATTCTTTCAGTAAACCCGTTAGCCTAGCTCCAAAGACCCCTCGTCGTTAGAAGAGGCGTCGCCTTAAGTCAGCTCTGTGCTGTCCAGAGACCCCTGGGTCAGCTCTGTGCCGTCTAGAGACCCCTGAGTCAGCTCTGTGCCGTCCAGAGACCCCTGAGCCTGCCCTGTGCCGTCCAGAGACCCCTGAGCTTAAAATTAAGAGGGCTTCAGAAATTAGAGTTGGTGATGACATGCCTCCAAGAGTCCCTCTGCAGAGGCCATTAACCGCCAAGAGCCCTCTACAGATGCCTCAAGCCACCTCAGAGACTGAACTTGAGCCTCCATGGGTGTTTTCTCCTGTTCCTGAGATGGAGCCACAGTCGGTGGTCCCTACAGTTCCAGAGGTGGAACCACAGTCGGTGGTCCCTCCAGTTTGAGAGGTGGAACCACAGTCGGTGGTTCCCCCAGTTCCAGAGGTGGAACCACAGTCGGTTGTGTCACCTGCTCCTGAGGCGGAACCACAGTCGGTGGTGTCTCCTGTCCCTGAGGTGAAGCCACAGTCGGTGGCCTCCCCAGTTCCTGAGGCGGATCCACAGTCGGTGGTTTCGCATGTTCCTGAGACAGAGCCATAGTCGGTGGCCTCCCCCAGTTCCTGAGGCGGATCCACAGTCGGGTGGTCTCCCCTGCCTTCCTGACCAGGAGCCACAATCGGCGGCCTCCTGCTCCTGAGCCGCAATCAGCGGGCTCTCAGTTCCAGACCCGAGCCGCAATCGGGCGGGCTCCCCTGCTCCCAGAGCCGCAATCGGCGCGGCTCTCCTGCTCCAGAGCCACAAATCGGGCATCAGCTTCGCCTCCGGCCCCATGGCAGACCCTCAGAGCTGCTGGCCGCCTCTCGAGGCCATTATTTCTCCGCCCACTGCAGACCCCTGGGCCTTCCCCGAGATCAGTTTTCGCCCCTCGGCACCCCTGGCGCAGACATCCTTCAGAGCGCGCCGGTGCCGGGCTCCCATCCCCGCTAGTTCACCACCTAAGACTCTGCACCTCGCTGCCGGGATCTCTAGGGCCGCCTCCAGAAACCTCACAGCCATGCCTCCGCCCGCAGTGGTCCTCCCAAGACGCCAGCTGCCTCCCAGCCCCTGCGGACGGCCTCCTGAGCATCTGCTGTGCCTCCGCTCTCAACGGTCAACCTCCTGAGCAGCTACTACGCCTCCGCTGCCGGCCCCACGGCAGGCCACCCTGGAGACTGTGTCCTGCTGCCGGGTACCTTGGCCGGCCACCTGAGACTCTGCCCTCTGCTGCCGGGTCCCTCGGCCGCCATCTGAGACTCTGTTCCGCTGCCGCTGCCGCTGTTCGGGGTTCGGTTTCTTTTGTTTTCATCCAATCCGTAAGTGGATCGTCTTTCTGTTCTGGACTTTGTTTTTGTTTTGCCCTCCTGGCCTGTTTCCTCCATCGCCCACTCTGGGTGGGTTGTTTTTTTCATCCACCGTTCTGGACTCTGTTTTTTGTTCCTGGCCCTCCTTGCCTTAGTGCTCCCCTCCTTCACCCTGGGTGGGTTGTTTTGTTTTCTGGACTTTGTTTTTTGTTCCTGGCCCTCCTGCCTTAATGCTCCTCCTCCGGCTCACCCTGGGTTGTTGTTGCTGTTTATTTTGTTGACTTTCTCAGGGGCTGGAATCCTGAACTTCCTGAGGGGGCTCTGTTGGGATCCTCAGGCTTGCCTTGCACCAGAGGGTGCCGAGGATCCTTCTGTTCTGTGTATTTTTCCCCTAGGGCTGGAATCTTCCTACACACCTGTTGCCAATCCTCTCATCAGAAGACCTCTCCTTTATAAGCTCCTGCCTGACTTTGCTTCCACGCCGCAGTGTTGATCTTAGTTGGTTAGCTTCCAGAGTCTCTGTTTTTGATTGAATCTTGGTTGTCTCTAGTGTGAGATTCAGATTCTAACTCTCTCCTTCGTCTGTGCCTCACAGGAAACCTGTCTCTGGTCTGAAGCTCAGGAAGAGCTGCCCCTCTGGAACCCTGTCTCTGGTCTGAAGCTCTGGAGGAGCTGCATCACAGGAAACCAGTCTCAAGCCAGAAGCTCTAGGAGAGCTTAACCTGCTAATCTGCCCTGGTGAGCCAACCTGAAGAATCCTACGTGGATGTTACCAAAGACTTCTATGTGGAGTTTCCCCTGGAGGTTCCTACGTGGAATCGGTTTATAGAATCCTATGTGGATTTTCCCCGTTGTTCCCTGCTAAAAGCTGGAGGCTCAGCCTGAAGAATCCTTCGTGCTTTCCCCTTGTTGTTCTTCGCAGTGAGCTGGAAGCTCAAATCTGGGACCAGTAAGTTGTGCCTGAACGCCGCTCATTGAACGAAAAGTTCATGAACTCGCTCATATTTTGGGCGCAACGTTAAACTGAACGCATTGCATTATTGCCTGGTGAACGCTATTGTGAACTCGCTCATTCTGGCGCCTGTGAACCGCACGCCTCTCTCAGTTCAACTCCGGCTCAATAGGTTGCCAGATTTCTATAAAGCCCCTCCAGGCGAAACCCCCCGCTAAATCACACCGTAAACAGGCCTTAATATATAGCGGGGAAAACACCCACCTGGCAACACTAGCTACCAGCGTCGTAGTCTACAGCTGGCGCATGCGCGTCATCAAAACAAAATGCAGCGGAAGCAACAGCAGCATGGAGGCGACTTAAAACAGGTTTATGACCAGGTGGTCGGTGAGGATGATGGCAACAAGTTTGCCCGCCGGCTTTCAGTAAAAAAATCCGCACTTCAGTAACCTTTAAATTCCTACCTCAGCCTGGTCCCTCAGTTTGTGTTAATAAAATCTTCTTGAGCGGAGGTCTTCAACAGGGGATCCGCGACCCCTAGGGGGTCTACGGTGGTACTGCATGAGGGTCTGCATGGTTAGTTGATATTTTTATATTCCCCCCCTGCATTTTTTCCCCCACTAATTGAAATGTCTTTAAATACTCATTAACATGAAATCAACGCACTGTAAACAGATAAATGGAGGCAGAAGATGCTCCTTTCAGTCATCAATGCTCACATTCAGCTACACACAGAGGAGCTTCCTTTTCAAGCTGGACACCGCTTCATTCACAACACCTGTCCTATCAAACTTCAGGAATCAGAAAAACTTTTAATAATCCCAGGGAGAAATTAATTTCTTTACATTACTCCATCTGTAATAGAGTGACTATAGACACAATTTCATACAATATATGGGGGTCATTGCTCCATCTCAACATCAGTTTGGGGGTCCTTGGTCTGGAAAAAATAGAAGACCCCTGTTCTTGAGGGTTTTACTATCCATGTAACTTGTTTGTTAAACCTGCCTGGTATACTTTTCCAGGATTCCAGTATTTTTAGTATGTATTAAAATGGAATTTCAAATGGAAAAAATTATTAAAATAAAAGAAAAAACATTTGTAACTAAATAACTACTTCTTCTATTTTTCTATTAATAATTACTCATAAAAAGACCATTCAAGCAGCACACATTTTTCCTGGATGTTTTTGAGAATATACTGTAGGGTGAAAGCTGCAGCTGCTACTATTGTGAAGTGAATGGACAGCAACAGCACAGCACGAATAAAATGTCCCCACGCTAATGTAAACCCTGGTTGGATAAGGATTCAAAACTGATATGAAGATGAAATCTGGACGCACAGTTTCCAGGGGTTACAACTGATAAAAATAATTGCTGTCTGTGGTTCTACAGCAGTACTATGGTGTAATTGGAGTTGAGGAAAAGAAAAAAAAGAACTATGAACTGTGTTCGCTTTTTGAATTGTGAACTATGAACTGAATCCAGTTCATTTTAAAATGTGTGAACTGAATCCTTGAACTAGTTCACGAAAGAGAACTTTTCCCCAACACTGTTCAGGGACTGCCATGCTGTTTCCTGAAGCTAGATGCTTAGCCTGCATGAACTCAGCTAACCGACAGTCTCCAGTCCCAGTACAATCTCCAGTGAACCTGCTCCCCAGTCTCAGTATTCATGTGCTTGTGTTTAAATAAACTCTTTTGAACTTTTACCCAGTTCCCCGTGTGTGTTCTGCATTTTGGGCTTTAGTCCTAGAACCCATCATGACAAGTAGATGTTTAGCAGCAAATTTACATTAAAGAAGTGTCTTTGTCTCTGCTTCATCATGTAAATAGATAATCCACCAGCAGCCCCGTTTCTTCAATGTTTTGTCATAACACATACAGATTAATGAAAAATAAGCTCTCAGGGACAACATAAAAATATTGGTTCTTTAATAATGTTATAGTGAAACCTAATACACACAATCCTAGATCTGTTTTCAGAGATGAATGTATGGTGCATTAATAAGGCATTCAATAAATGTTAATCAGCAGCTGGAAAATAAAAGAAAATATCCAGTCTAGACAGAGGATGAAAATCGAGATTTTACTCTGATAGCAGCCGAAATTTAGACCAGTTCGATCATTAAGTTTAAATATTTACAATATACCAACCTTCAAGGGAAGCCCGAGTTTCATGTTTTAACTATTTCTTTTTTTCTCCATGTTCACACCAAATTCTTTTTAATAATAATTTAACTTAATTGATTTCACATGCTTTCATATGCTTCAAAAACACTCAGAAGTGAGTAAATAAATAGTTTTTTGTACATGACTAAAGGGATACACGGCCGTTGAGATAGTTTAAAGTTTATTTTTTGTACAAAACTAAAGGGATAAAATAATATTGACTGTGGGTATGCTGATCTGACAGAACACCGCCACTCCCTCATCTCTAGCTCTAGAGAGAGAGCCTGCCTGCAAGTGCACCACCACCTGATTGGTCAGATGCCTAGCGATGATAATCATTGTGGGGTCATATTACAGTTGATTAATGTTTAAGGATTTAGAGAGTAACTAGTAATGAACTGAAGATAAAAATATTAGGGTTTTACTACATAAAAAAAATGTTCATCCCTCTTCTTACTCAAATAGATGACAGTTATCTAAAGCAAATTTAAATTTGGAGCATTTGAATTGGTTGGAAGGATAAATGTCATTTAAAGTTTTGAAATTAATCTCTTTATATTTAGGCGGGATAGCAAATTTGAGATATTTGGTACTCAACCCTATAATTTTTGGAAATTTTGTTTAATAAGAAAAGTATTTTAATTGGATTAGATATAAGATATTTGCTGACATCTTTTCTTAAAAAAATGTTTCGCATTTTTTGCCCCTTATAATGTTTCTAATAAATACATTTTAATTTTATGAACCTTGGAATATTACTGAGACTTCTACTTTGAACTAAAATAGATAATGTTTTAGGATATAATTTATAGTTTGTCTATATTCTTGGATGAGAATAATAATACAACATCAATCTCCATCACTTCTCACTACTGTTCCAGGAAAAAAGCATTAAATTTCTTTGAGGAGTCAAATCCGGCAGCACCTTTTATCAGATGTATAGTCCCCACACTGCAGATATATTAGAATCTGTCCTTAAATGTCAGCCAAACCCACACACAATCACACAGTATCAGATAAAAACCTTTAGATAAACAGAACATTACCCGCCACATATTTGACACCATAACCATTTCAAAAATTATTTTCATTAATTTCAGATGGAAGTATTCACATACTTGTATTACATTACACTGAATTTCCAATATTCTCCACTATTAGGCGCCAAGTACCTTTTTTCTCTGTTCACAGAGCAGCCTGCCTGCTTGGACACAATGAATCATGGGATACACAAGGCTACGTAGGATACACCGGACCCATCCTTCAAAATGGCAAAAAGAAGATTGCATTTGTCCACCGCATAACGAGGAGTCTTGCAATCTGAACAGACCTCGGCGCCTGAGCTATGACGTAATCAGCCTACAAATTTGGCCTTCAGCGGACGCATCCCCTGAATTCAAAGTCAGTAATTACACATTCTCTACAACAACAAACATCAAAGAGCAAGGTCCCATGGTGTCCTGCTGCAAAAGCTATAAATGGGGGCACCTGTCACCAGAGAGGAAGCCCCTGAGCAGAGTTTGGGTTGGCATGGTAACTGCATTAACACGTGGCTGACTTTTTCAAAGCTCCATGGGTTCAGTTCTTCAGTTTAGTGTGAACTGAACATCACCGTTTCAGATATGGACATTTGAATTTCATCGAAAAGATCACTTAGGAACCTTTGATAGGAATTGAAAGTGTTGTCTTTGTTAGATCAACAATGTCCTATTTCAAAACGTTTTGTTTAATATTGATTTGGATTATTTTCAAAGAATTATTGCTTTTTTTCATCTATATGAATAAATCTTATTGCCACACTGGGTATCCTTTTAAAGAACGATTTGTCATCAACAAAATTGTGGTTTGTTGGATACATATACGTCTTCATACCAACCTCTCTTCCTTTATTCTACTGAATGATCAGTAAATCTAATCCTAGATATGTTCATAAGATTGTATTTCCAGATTCAAGAAAAAAAATTATTAATTAAAAAGAAAATGTAAAATGTTTGACCTGAATTGTGGCTTCAGGTGAAATCAGCCTGACCCCTGCTGGACCAACAGAGGAACTATGGACACTTAGAAACTCCTCCAACCCCCAGTAACCGCTGGAGACCTAATTAGTGAAAAGCATCCAAGTAAAACAGTTTTATTATCAATAGAAGTCCCAAATAATTACAGTTTTCCTGTAAGCTTATTGTCTATGTATCCTACAAGCGTAGTGGCACTACAATGATATTTAGTGTAACTAATGGCTATTATAAGCTTATAATAACAAAAAAAAACTCAAAAAACAGAGTTTAGCACATTTTCCCAAAGTAAGAGCTGTAGTATGATCCAAATGAGGTTATCTATTTATCCTACAAAATTGGAGGCACTACAGTGATCTATAGTGTAGTCACTGCCCATTTTATTCTTATTCTAATAATAAAATAGAGGTGCCATTTGTCATTTAGGCTTTGGAAAATTTCTCAAAAAGTATTATTTTCTAATCCAATAAATGTGATATGAAAGACATGAGATCAGATACACATGAAATGAATTTGATAATGATCCACCTCTCCTTGGTGACACTTTTGAATATTTCTCTGTGATTATTTTGCAACTTGCAGATGGTCCCTAAGCAGTTGTGGAGAAGCAAGCTCCGCATAGGGTCCAATTCTATTCTCCCAGCGCGATAGGAGACTCGTTTTGAGGAAACTACGGTTGTGGCTCACTGTCTGCCTTGCTGTGGTTTGCGGAGGGGTGTCTGTTTTGTAGAATAAATCATCTGCAGGCAAGTTTTTAATCCGGAAAAGCCGAATCTGTGAATATATTACTCCTCCTGAGATATATTTACCCCCTAGTAAAGAAGGCAGATGGTCATTATTGAATAAATATTCTTACTTTCTACAGTGTTCCAGCTCATGCAGCCATTTTCATTGTACAGATCAGTTATAATCTGATCGCTGTGCTGGTGGCTCCGCTGAAATCATTTTGGTGTTGACGACAGTGATGACATAGACCTATTTATATTTAATTACAAATATGAAATCCCCACCGCCATCAGGTAAAACAGTCTCCAATAGAGAAGTGCAAGCTAAAACCGAAATTAAAAAGGGGTGGAATGGTTCTCCAGCCACAGCCCTAATGGGGCATATACATCTGAGAAGGGATTCATGAGTTGTGAAGTAGTGTTGGGGGGACTAGAAGCTGATGAATATTCTCGCATCCCTGGGATTTCTAGTGTTAACAGGAATAAAAATATGGAATCAAAACATTTCAAACTGAGTCAGTTTCAAACAAATAAAACATTCAGACAGAGCTCACATCTTTGCAGCTGAAGGTTGGTCTGATTTAAATTTGATATCCCAACCCTTTGAATATTCGCTCTTTTAGGAAACACAGCTGGATTCTGGTTCTGCTTTGAGTTTCTGATGGATCCTGAAGGAAAAACCTTGAATTCATTCTTAGTCTAATAATGTATTTAAAGTTAAACAGTGAAGCCCTGATTTGAAGTAGATCCAAATATTAATATTATTATTAATGATGTAACCATAATTAGCTCTGATGATAATTAATAAGGGATGATGTTTGGTTTCTTTGCAGGAACTGAACAATAATCAGAAAGTTTGGATGTAGAACAGTGTTTAATGTGTTCTGATCTTCTATCCTGACAAAGTTCCTTTCTTTGGATCCGAGTCAGTACTGCTGATTGAGAAACAAGTTAATTTATCTGCTACTTGTTTGTTTTACTTTTTAGTCTTAAACTGATGATTAAACCCCTTTAGAGCAGCAGCTTTGTTCTCAGCTGAAGCAGCTCAGCTGGAGCTTCTGTTCAGATTTGTATGTTAATACAGGTCATAGTGGTGCATTCATAAATTTCTATCAAAGATTCATATTGTCATTATCATTAAACTTCCTCCCAGCAGCAGGTCAATGATCTTGTATTTCTGATGACATGTAGCGGCTGCTGAAGGAGACTGTGGAGCAGTTTGCTAATAATCAGACTGATGATCATTTTGAATGAACACAGATGAACTTTAGAAGCTGCTGATTTCACTGATGTTTGCAGATAACAGTGAGAGATCATGTTTTCCATCAGATTTAGTTTGGATGATTTAGTTTCCATCTAATAGTTGAATCAGCATCATGACTTGGTGCCTACATGTGCATCACCTAAGCTCTGCAGTATTATCAACTCTGAATTCACTAATGTACACACAAGGTGATTCGGCTCCTTGGAATTAGAAAAACTTTAAAGATAGGTGCCAAGCTCTGGTAAAGTTCTAATGCAGAACTGCGTAGTCCGAAGCAGAATGCTAGGAAACTTTGAGAGAAAATGGCGCTCTATATGCCAACGAACCCTACCTAGTCTAAGCCTCAGAGTGTGATTAAATCAGATCATGTTCATACAATCACAATGCGGAGGTTAAATTAGATTACACCTCCATTAATTTAGCACCCAACCTACCGAGACTGCTTTTACATGTGAAAAAAGAAATGTGTGAAAGAGTCCTGTGCTTCTATTATTAGGAATATAAATGTAGAATCCAAGTTAGTTTAGTGACTAGGGTCAGTTCTGTTTCATTTACAGTGAAAACATTTCGTGTATTCCTGTTTGCTGATGAAGGTTGGTCTGATTTAAACTCAATAATGACATCCTTTGAATGGTTGTCTCTTTAAGGAAACACAGCTGGGCTCTTGGTTATTCTGGTTTGAGGTTTTGTTGGATCCTGAAGGATAAAACCCTGAATTAAATCTTAGTCTGATAACGGATTTAAAGTTAAAACAGTGGAAACCCAGTGAACTCTAAAGTGTCTCCACAGGGGCTCTAGCTTGAGGTGGATCCCAGACACTTCCTGGTTTCAATTGTAAACCGTATGTTAATGATGGATTTAATAGTTACAGCTCTGATGATAACTAATAAGGAATTATGTTTGGGTGTGTTAACAGAAACTGAACAATAATCAGAAAGTTTAGATGTAGAATGCAGTGTCTGATGTAATTCATTATTTGCTACTCCTGATACTACTTTCATGTTTTTTTGAATACGGGGCATTTCGACAAATTTGAGGAATGTGTTTAGAACTGAGGAAAGTGGAGTCTTGGTAAATGACAGTAAGTGATAGAGTTACCAATATTCACACTCAAAGGGTTATGTGAAAGCATGCATATCTGATGATTAAATGCAGATCCGTGATGTAAACTGTTCAATACTTGCATTACAAAACATTCAGTAACGAATTCCCCTACCAAACTTCAGAAAAAAGCCATACAAATCATTCAAAATGGTGGATACAGGAGATCATACTAATGCACTTCTCTAAAAATCTCACATCATTTATATCCAAGACTTAGAAGAATTTAAATGAATTTCTGTAGTGTGCAATCTAAGCTATAAGTCCCACAGTGTATTTAGTTTGAAGTGTAATGCCGGAACCTACAGAGTGGTTTCACAGGAGGTTCTGAGTTCAATAAAGCTAAGTGTGAATGATGCAAATACAGCTGGTTATCACTCCAGCAGTCTAAGCCTATAGCAGCATAACCCCAGCAGTGGTGGCTGGTTATCAGAGGAGCTAGGCCCTGCCCTGCGCACTCCTCCCAATGACAGTGACTAAGCCATATAAAAATGTTTTTAAATTGCATTATACCCCTAAAAATGTTTAAAATATATTGATCTGTATATATTATATGTGCATATAATATTAAATCTTTTAATGTAATTTATGTCCCTATGTATTTCTTTTGGTTTGCTCCTCTTGTGTTAGTGTGTAACCTTTCCCCTGGCTCCCTTCTAGATTTCTCTTTTCACACCTGCCTCTAATCTGCTGCTGATTAGCCTCGGTCTTTTGTTTCTGTCTCACATTAATGCACTTTCTGCTCAGCGTCACTGCCTGCTGGTACATTGTCATTTTTCCCTTCATGTCTGTTTTGCTGGATTTAAGTATTTTGTGTGTAAACTTTTGCCTTTTGTTGCCTTTTTTGGGAAATTAAATCTGCAAGAAATCACCTTCACCTTCTGTTCCATTTGGTCCTTCAAACCTCCACCCAACCTGACAAAGGGGTGCTAATGATCTTATTTTTTACAGAATCAATATTGTGTATAATCCAATAAAATCATCACCGCCAGTAGCAGGGGGATGGATTTGGTTCAACAGAGCTATGGCTCTGGGGTGAATTTGGCGACTGTATTAAAGAGATACCTATGAATATTCTTATTCTCCCTCTATTAATGAGGAGAAACATGCTGCTCTTGCTTTACGTGAAGGGTCCTCTTATACAGCAATAAACTATTCTTCCAAATCAGGTAGGATTCCTCTGTAGGCATGTAGAGAGTGCAATTTCTCTCCAGTTTGCTAGCATTTTGCCTTAAAGTGCAACTCTGTATTAAAACCAGGGATCCAGGGATCTGTTTTTAAAAGTTTACTTTTTCAAAGGAGCCTTATGCTGTCTGGCAGCCTACACAGAGAACTAGAAACCTAATCAACAAAAATCATCAACCTGTGACTGAGTGGATGTGCGCTCTTCGCTGCCTGGCATGGGAGAGCTGGCTCGGAGCTCCTTTGCAGGCTCGGCTGTGTGTAGTCCTGACGGGCCGCTTTTACAGCTGCTTTTTTATCTCTGCTTCTGTCTCCTTGAACTTAGTCGTCGGCCTCAGCAGATGGCTGCTCACACTGAGCCTGTTAATGATTTCTGCTGGGAGGTTTCTTCCTGTTAAAGGGAGTTTTTCCTCTCCCCTGTCGCTACAATCATGCTTAGTGTGAGGGATTGTATTTGAGTCAATGAGTCAATGGAATCAACTGGTTTTCCTTAGATAGAAAACTTTGTATCAATTTGACTGTATGATCTGGGTGAATCTGTGAAGTGCCTTGAAATGACATGTGTTTTTGTGAATTTGGCACTATATAAATTAACTGAATTGAATTGAATTGAAGGAGAATAAACTAAACTTTTGCCCTCTCCTGCAGCACTGCTCAGCAAACACAGAGGAGAGAGAAAGTGAAATAGAGTCTTTGAAATTTATAACTGCATTATCTGATCATGATCTACTAAAATGAAACCTACTTTTTGGGAGAGAAGAACTCAGTCAAAGTAATCCTAAAGGTTATTAAAAGTGGTCAGAGAGGACAGGGTTGTGAGGAAATACTGTTACGGCTTCACATTCAAAGCCATATGTCAGCACATGGTCCAAAGTATGAAGATGAGAATGTGCAGGACTACTAACTTTTTGAACAAAGCCAGTCGCATCTAAGTTAGCATTAGCATAAAAGTTGCACTTAAGCTATCACCTTAAATGCCAGTATGGATGTTAAAATCCCCCACTATGGTGACCCTGTACAAACAAACACAAAATTCAACACAAAAGCAAAACAATTTGGAAATGGCTGAAAGGAGGATGCTGTCCAAACTCACATCCCATCATGGACAACACCTCTCACCCCCTGCACCAGACTGTAGAGGAGCTGAGCAGCTCCTTTAGTCAAAGACTTAGACACCCTTGTCTGTAAGAAGGAGCGCTACCGCAGGTCATTCATTCCTACTGCCACCAGACTCTATCTATAATAATGCACTATAACCACAATAACTCCTGTAAAAACCACTGTGCACCTATATTATAGTTTTTTTTATGTATTGACTGTGCAATATCCTGTGCAATGCGCTGAATGTGCAATATATGTGAATAGAATAGTCATACCACTACCTCACCGTTGCTCCTACCTACACACTTTAACGTAAAAGTAAATCCACCTGTATATAAGCCATCCGGATTGTACATATTTTAATTTCTTATTTTTATTTCTTATCTAATTCATTTTCTATTCGAGTTACAGTACTACAACATACTTGCAACATCTGAAATTTTTTCTATAAAGGCATTTAAACCACTGATATGCTGAGAAATACTTTTTATGGGATTTTTCTTTGTTTCAGGTGAATTCACAGGTTTTCTGGTTCTGAGGATTAAATCTCTCTAAACCATCAGCTCCCCAATAAACCTCCCACTGTGAGGAATCAACCAACACACCACCGTCCTTCAGCACCTCCACCTGCAGCACCTTCACCATGTTTTCATTCTCAGATCAGGAGCAGCTCCATTACTTCCTCAGCTCCACCTGTGGGCCGTTCAACACATCCACTAGTTCTGGACACCAGCTCCACTCTATCTGTCAGCTCAGTCTGACCAACATGTTATGAACAAACACTGAGGACCATTGGGCTGTCAGAACAGTTCATCATATTCTGAAATGAATTAGTTATACATGTAGGCCTCTTCCTGTTTGATCAGATGTTAAGATGATTTCATTAATCATCTTTAAATACATCTGGTTTCCTCTGGATTATTTTCTGTTTTCAGTTAGACCTTATCTGGTCTTCAGAGGAGGTTGGGGCCCTGAACTGCAGCAGGAAACTGAAAGCCTGTTTATTCTACTAACTCAGGGGAGGAGCCCATCCTTCCTTCACTGCTGAAGAACTTGAAGTTCTGAACCTGTAGCTTCAGTTCAGAGGAGATAGAATAAGAGAATGAAAAAGAATAAAAATAGATAAGAGCTAGAATATAGAAGACTTCTGTCCATCTAATTATTTTTGGTCAGAATTTCTGTTTACCCTTTCCAAAATCGCAATCAGATAACCTTTTATTTTACATTCATGAACCATACAATTTCTCTTTTTTCATCTGCTGTGGAAAACCTTAAATACAGATTTCTACTTATTACTGTTTCATTCAGTGTTGCAGCTGCTCTAGGATCTGGGTATATTATTCCAGATTAGGCACCACGCTGAAAAAATATATGTTGAAAATTTAAGCTGCATCTTTAATGTCATCAAAGTTATCATCATTTTCTGTAAACCACTAAGAAAAGTATAGAGTCTTGATTTTTTTTTTTTCCAGATAACAATATAATATATTTCAGATGTCTTCAATATTTTATTTCCATTTACATAAGAGTACCACTAGATGTCCTGGAGAATTCCAGTTTTCCTGCAAGCCCCCTTCCCCTCTTCAAGTTTGTGTAATCACTCTACCTTGCTAAGTGTCCTTGTTGTAATGCAAATAACCTGTGATATGACCAGCCCTTCTACAGTAGACCGGATAAGGCTGAAACAAACTGGCATCAGAACAAGAGCATGCTCCAAACACTTTTCATTACCTGCCCCTGCAACATCAGACCTTTTTGCAGGAATATCTTGATAAGTCATATCTAAATTTTGTATTTAGGCAAACCTATTGAATAACCAGATATCATACAGGTCCTTGTTCCAGAGCTGAGAACAGGTCATAACCATGCTTTTCCAACAAGGCAAGGCAGAGCCTATTTATATTGTCCATTCACCAACAGACTCATTTATATTGCAAAGCTCACTATGTGAAAGAAACATAGAGAATAATTGTATTTTGTCTTGTCTCGCCTTTTCATGTCATTCAACATTTCAGCTTAGAGAATGACAAAAAGTATGATTTCAGTATTGAAGTAACATTTATTCCCATTTAGCAGTTTCACAAACCCAAAGTGAGTCTTTCCTGCATTTGGGAAAGGTATGCTTTGTGCAGTGCACACAATGCTCAGTGCTTTGGTTCCTGTTGCTGAGATTGAACACCTGGCCTGCTTATAATAACAATGAAAAAAAAAAAAAAAGAGTTTAGCACATATTCCAAAAGTAAGAGTTGTAGTATGAACTAGATGAGGTTAGCTATGTGTGCTACAAGTTTTGTGGCACTACAATGATCTATAGTGTAATTATTGGCTATTATATGCCTATAATAACAATGAATAAATCTAGATGACACTGGCTTGACCTGGGAGACATGAAAAGTGGGTTGAATACGGAGGGAGGATGGTAAATAAAGGCGGACTGCAGATTGTCCTACGGTTCTTTCCACCTCATAGGGACCGATAAATTTAGGGGATAGTTTGCGTGACATAGCCCTTAGGGGAATGTCACGGGTGAAGAGCCAGACCTTCTGGCCCGGGCAATAGGAAGGGGCAGCCCTCCTCCTGCGATTGGCGAACCTCTGATTCTGCTGGGAGGTCCTTCCCAGGGCCATCCTGGTCCAGTTCCAGAACGTCCGGCAGCAGCGGATATGTTGCTGGATGGAGGGTACGGCGATGTCTGCCTTCTTTAGAAGGGAAAAGGGGTGGCTGGTATCCTAGGGAGATCTCAAAAGGAGAAAAAAACAGTAGCTGCGGAGACACTAGAATTATGAGCGTACTCAGCAGAAGTTGACTCCAGTTAGTCGGATCTGATTCGGTAATGCATCTGAGGCTGGTTTCCAATTCTTGGTTCATTCGTTCAACTTGACCATTGGATTGGGGGTGTAACCGGGAGTGAGAGAGACCTTGGCCCCAAGTGCCGAGCAAAAACCCCTCCATACCTGGGAGATGAACTGCGGGCCGCGGTCAGACAGAATGTCCAGGGGCATGCCGTGAAGCCAGAAAACATGCTTGACGAGAAGCTGGGCTGTTTGCAGACCTTTAGGAAGCTTTCTCAGAGGGACTAGATGACAGGCCTTGGAGAAACGATCAATGATTGTGAGGATGGTTGTTATAACCTTGGAGGTGGGGAGTCCTCTGAGAAAGTCGATGGCAATGTGAGACCAGGGTCGCTTGTGGATGGGTAAAGGTTGATGCAGACCGGAAGGTGGTTGATGAGATGGCTTGTTGCGTGCGCAGATCGGGCAGGCCAATACAAACTCCTTGACATCCTTCAGCATGGAGGGCCACCAAAAACGCTGACTTATGTGGGCAACCGTTCGACTGATCCCTGGATGGGCAGAAAACTTCGAAGAATGAATCCAGTTAATTACACAAGCTCGGATGGAGGATGGTACATAGGTTCTGTTAGGTGGCCCAGTTCCAGGATCAGGTCCAGTCTGTTGGGCCTGTTTGACAACACCCTCAATCTACCAGGTGACTGTGGCAAAGCAACAGCTAGAAGGCAGGATGTTAGCAGTGGACTCCTCAGATTCGTCTGGAGAAAACTGCCTAGAAAGGGCATCTAGTTTGATGTTCCAAGAGCCAGGGCGGAAAGAGATAGAGAGGTTGAACCGGGAGAAAAATAATGACCAACGGGATTGGCCGGGGTTGAGTCTCTTAGCAGATTGGATATAGGAAGATTCTTGTGATCATTACAAACCTGAACCGGATGTGCAGCTCCCTCTAGCCAGTGTCTCAACTCCTCCAGAACCAACTTAATGGCTAAAAGTTCTCTATCTCCAACGTCATAGTTTCTCTCAGCAGGAGTGAGTCTGCGAGAGAATAAGGCACAGGGGTGTAATTTACTATCGGCACTAGGAACTTTGGAGAGAACAGCTCCAACTCCAGAATCCGAGGCGTCCACCTCCACTACGAACTGTCTGGAGAGATCTGGCTGAGTGAGAACAGGAGCATTGGCGAAAAGTTTCTTAAGACGGGAAAAGGCTACTTCAGCCTCAGTGGACCAAACAAAGGGAACCTTGGAAGAGGTCAGGGCTGTCAGAGGGAGAGCAGTTTGACTGTAGTTACGGATAAACCTACGATAGAAATTGGCAAATCCCAGGAAGCATTGGAGCTGCTTGCGAGTCTCAGGTGTAGGCCAGTACAAAACAGCCTTAAATTTTTCCTCAGTGGGTCTTACCGGTCCGCCCTCAAGGATAAATCCAAGGAAGGAAACAGATGGTCTGTGAAATTCACACTTCTCTGCCTTTACGAATAGTTTGTTCTCAAGCAGGCGTTGGAGGACCTGGCGGACATGGATCTTATGTTCAGGAAGGTTCTTGGAAAAAATTAGGATGTCATCAATATAAACAAAAACAAAAATATTCAAAAAATCTCTGAGAACATCATTGACCAAGGCCTGGAAGCAAGGGGGAGCATTAGTTAAACTAAAAGGCATTACCAGGTACTCAAATTGTCCAATGGGAGTTTTGAAGGCGGTTTTCCATTCGTCTCCCTCCCTGATGCAAAGAAGGTGGTATGCATTTCTGAGGTCCAGTTTAGAGAAAACTGTGGCTTTTTTACAGTAATTTGGTTCAAACCTCTGTAGTCTATAAAGGGTTGAAGGGATCTGTCCTTCTTTCCCACGAAGAGAAGACCGCTACAAGGGGAGAAGATGAGGGATGGATTATGCCTGTTGCTAGAGACTCCTTTATATACTTCTCCATAGCCTCCCTCTCAGGCTTAGAAATGTTGAAAAGGCGACTGCCGGGCAGAGGGGCTCCAGGAAGCAGGTCTATGGCACAATCGTATGGTCTGTGGGGAGGCAGAGAACAGGCTTTGGATTTACTAAATACCTGGGAGAGGTTATGGTAGTCAGCAGGGACGGAAGAGAGATAAATGGTGTCTGACTCACTAGAGTCCTGAACCTGGAAACCTGGAGGGAAGAACAGCAGATCTGACACTGCATGAAAAGTGGGATTTTTCATCAATATGCGGCACTGTAGATTGTCGTGGAACTTCAGGTTAGCGGCAGTTTACGGCAATTTGCAGGCTTCACGCCCGAAAACTCCCTCCAAAATTGTCAGAAATTGGCGCGGACTTTCTTAGGCAGTGTTCCCCCATGCCTCCCCCCCATGGAATTCTAGGGGAGGCTTTAACATGTAAAAATGAAAATGCTGTGAGCTATACAAAATGCAAAATCAGGGTTGCAGGGGAGTTTCTTACCCCCAAGTGACATTTTTCTAAAAGGTAAGAAAATCTCTGATACAAAGAGATCAGGCTCAGTATAGCCTCTTACATTTTAGCTTGAATTGATTTATTTAATTAAAGTAGTAGAGACTGTGGTGGTTTTCAATGGTAGAATCTCAAAAATCAGGACACCTTCAGTCGATCATCCCTGATTCTTACTGGGACAGGAGAAGAAGCATTTGTTTTATAGATCAAATTGGCAGCACTGTCCTCAGTACCACGTAACACAGCGCTGGAAACATCCGAGACAGAAGAAGATATCACCATGCACTTTTCTCTCTTGCAAGTTCTCGACTCACATACCAATCCACAGAGCATTTATAGTCTCATCTTTGCACTATGTGTATGCACATGCACAACAGAATATTGTCGACACCTTACTGGAATCCACGTGTGCAGATTTGCGTCAAAGTCACTGCGAGCCTCAAAGAATGTTTTTACATGATGTTCTCTCTTTTTGCCAAACCCCCTCATGCAGCCTTGGAGACCATGCTGTTACTGAGACTCAAAACTGACCTTTAAGTTTTGTTGCTGAGACAGTGTACAGCCATGCAACAAGTCTATATAAGGCAAATAGCCTGCTTCAACAAGACTAACTGCCAAGCTGACAGAGCAATACATTTAGAGCAGTAATTATTTTTTTTAAAATTGCATTTAAGAGAAAAAATAAAATGTTGTCTGTCAATATGCTCAATTCACAATTACTTAAGTGGAAAAAGTTTCAAGAAATAAGTCTGAGATGAATCAATTTATAACATGGCGCATTATCCTGTTGGAAGTAGCATCAGAAGATTGGTACACTGTGGTCAAAAGGTCAGGCCAGGTCAAGATCCGCAATTGCAATCGCACCAAACTGGAAAAAGAACATCTAATAAAAAACTCCGTCAAATCAAAATATAGCAGCAACAGATCGGTGACTAGAAATTATAGCACAATTCTTATAAGAAAAAAAAAAAAAAACTAACACCGCTATTTAAAATGATTGGATCCAAACTACTGGTTATTCACACCAACGAGGAAACAGATTTCCTCAGATTTTTCAAAAATATTTATTTTATACCGAGGGACTTAAACTTTTAATCAAATCCATTCAAAAAGAAACTTCTTATTAAAGGAATGAAAAAGAGATGCTGAGTTTGGGAGTAGAGAACAAATTCTATTCAAAAAGCAGTTTTGAATTATCCCCCATCCCCTGCTAGGGTTCCACAAATATATATATATATTCATATATATATATATATATTTGGGCAGAAACTGAACATATGCTGGATGATGGTGTGGGATTTTTATTAATATGTCATATTAAATTAAGCCACAGGGTTCATACAGGAATGAGTGATTCTCTAATTTAATGCTATTTTAATGCTATTAGAAATGATTTAATGTTATCATCACAAGAACCATGTACACAAGTTATTAGTGCACATGAAATATGAAGGAGCTGTAAGCACAGTTCCATGACTCCTGTATGTAAACACAATACGTCAATAATATATATATACGTATATATATATATCCTCTAGCTTTTTCTCCTACTTCGGAGCTTCTTCCTAACATACAGCTTTATGATCAGTTCCACGCGAAATTAATAGCAATATAATATATCTGACTTAAAATTTTTTTTTATAAGTATTTTTATTAAAGAATTATAAATACTGACAAACATATTTAAATAATTTTAGTGCCAAATAAGGCCTTGATTTAAAAAAAATGAATGAATTGTAATTATTTTAATGATTCAGAAACCTGGTTCATCTTGCGCATGCTCTCTACATCTCCAAGAAAACCAGGAGTCGAGCGTCTGGAGCCACAGCAGAGGATGTATGCTTTGCTTTGTGCAGACGGCCTGAGCGGAGTATGTGGGATTTGGGGCAAACCTCTTTTGGACGCCAGGGCGCTACCTGCAGCCTAACAAGACTAACTCAAAGAAGAGATACTAGCGGTAAATATATGTTCGATTACTGCTCAAGTTAGTTAAAAGCAGCCTAGAGTTTGCTACGGCTAATATCAGCTCTAGCCTAAAGCTACGTACACAGCAGCCTAGCCTAAAAGCTATGCACACAACAGCCTAGCCTAAAGCTACGGCTACAGTAGCCTTGCCAGAACAAGCTTTATTAATATGTATTTTTTGTGATTCACAGGAAGCAGTATGCCGTCTTCAAACTCGGAGACTAATTGCAGGCACTATGAACCAGAGCAAGGGTAAGATTTAAAGAATATGCTTTCATTCTGTGGTGGTAAAGGAAATGGATACGGATAGATACCCCATCATGGCTGTACATTTTGTTTTCACAGACCCCCTATTTGTCTTTGCTCTGAGCCATATCAGCAAGTCCAGATTTGCATGATGTTGATAAAGACGCATATTGTGTGTAAGTGACTTGTTTTAATGTTTTCTCCTTCCTGTTACTGTGACTTGCGGTTTGATTTTTATTCATACCACTCTCATTTAATTGCTTCCAGCTGCCTGTAAGACGATTTGAGACGGCACGCAGGAGCTTCGGATATACGCGAGCCAGCCAACACGCTATAAGTGGAGGCTGCAAGCAATCAGCTCGGAGTCGGCTAGAAGAAAGAGGCAGAGTGTGCTAGCTGATGAGGAAACCGGAACTTGAAGTCCGGCCACCGCTTTAATTCTCCTCATGTCCCATCTAAGAAGATGGCATCGTTGGCGGTGTCTCTGGATGGATTGTACGGTCACGCCATTTTGTAAATGACTTCACTGAACTCTCTGTGTTGCTGCAGTCCCGTTAGAAGCTTATGCCGGCACACAAGGCCACATAGTAGGCGCCTGGCACATCGGACCTGCCTCGAGGGAATGCTGCCAGTTACCAACCCCCTCGGTGTGAAGCAAACGGACCGCTCACGGACTTGTAATTTTAGATACGCATGTGTTTGGATATGCTGTATATAGTTGTGTGTGTTTTAATAAAGCTTTTCTTTGCATAAACAGCTTCCTGGCAAATCTTCATTTCCCTGTATAAATCTTCATTCATTCATGTCTTTGATGGTAGCCTAATAATTGTGTAGTAGTGTAGGATAACATAAATACACAGCATATGAATGAATAAATATATGAATGAATAAATATATAAATGAATAAATATATGAATAATAAATATATATATATATATGTAAATTTATATGTAAATATATATATATATGCCAACCAATCAAAGTTTAATTTTACTTGTTTAAGAAGAAGTGGTTCCGTCAATACTCAGTAAGAAAAATTAAAGCCTGGTGTGGCCACGTTATTGGTTTTGCTGCCAATCACTAACGATTTCACTTGTTTGAGAATAGTGGTTTCAGCCAGTTTGCTGCATTCATATGATAATTAGGGCGCATTAGTACAGCTGATTGCTCCACATATCGTAGAGTCCCAGTTTCCAACAATTTGTGGCACTAATAAACGCGACAGTTCGCTGCAAATTGTCGGAAACTGACGAAAAATCAGGCAGATTTGCGGGTGTTTACGGGGGTTTACGGGGACTAAAATCTCACTTTTCATGCAGTGTGAGACAGTGTGTTGACAATAAAAAGATCATGAGTCCACATGTCTGTTGGTCCAATTAATTGTGGGATTATGAGCCTGAAGCCATTTGAAACCCAAAGATAAAGCTGAGTTAGGTGTAGGGAAAACAAAAAAAGAGATGTTTTCAATGTGGTTACCAGAAACAGTTAGTTGTAGAGGAGTAGTCTGGTGGGTTATTTGGGGCAGATCTCTGCCATCCAAGGCAAAAACACTATTCTATTCCCATCTGTTGAGCAAAAACAGAGTCAATAAGATTCTGTACAGAGCCAGAATCTATCAGAGCGGAGATGGATCTATTATTTAGCAGCAGAGATGCAGGAAGGAGTAGACGAGGAGAAGAGGGGGGAAATCTTCTGGTCCGCCAGTAGCCCTCTCTCTACTGGTGCACCCTGGCTTTTCCCAACAGAGGACAAGAGGCAACAAAATGGCCCGCCTCACCACAATATAAACAGAGCTTGGCCCGTATTCTGTTCAGGGCTTAAACAAATGCTGCCAATCTGCATAGGATCAGGCGGGGATGGATTAGGAGGCAGCCTGACGGGGAAACTGTTTGCTGGTGGCCTGGAAGGAGCTATCTTGCTACTTTTTTCCTTAGCGCGGGCTCAAATCCGATTATCCAAACAGAACGAGAGATTAATTAATTCTTGAGAGAATCAGGCTCATCTAAGGAGGCTAATTCATCCTTGATAGAATCATATAGCGCATGGGAAATTCCATCCTGAGGCAGCTGCCATAATACGGAAATCGATGGCGAATTCAGAAACAATTCTTTGTCCTTGTTTTAATCTCAAAAGTTCACGAGAGGTTAGAGTCTTGTCTGTTTCATGGTTGAATTTTAGCTTGAACTCCTTGAGAAACTGATCAAATGTGCAGCCATAATTAGAGGATGAGGAAAATATTACCTCAGCCCAATCCAAGGCTTGGTCAGTAAGATGTGAGATGAAATACGAGATCTTTGTAGAATCCTGGAGAAACTTACTTGGAGAGTGATTTAATTGAATGATGCATTGCATAAGGAATCCACAAAACTTCTTGGGATCTCCATCAAACCTGGGAGGATTAGCCACCTGGCACTCAGAATGGGGAAAAGAACAAACTGCCTGGTTAGCATGCTTCAGGGCTAGCTCACCGGTTGGGCCCGAAGCCTGGGGAGAAACACGAACAGCCTCGATTAATTTGGTCACCCGCTGTGCCAAGGCGCAGACTGTTGTTTCTGAGATCGGTGAAAAGACTGTGATGTTTCTGATAACAGTTTGTTGAAGGCAAAGGGCTCTCTGAATGGCTTCTGCTGGTCAACGGTTTGACAGAGTGTTCTGTCATGATTTACCAAAGGTCTGACCCAAAAATGCAAAAAGACCAAAACAGAGAGACCACGGAAAAGTTTAACAGGTTTTATTGAAATAATTAGGATGAGTCCTGAGCTGCCCTGAACTCAGCAAAACCGAACTGGAAGGTGAAGGAAGACAAAACCTTAGTTCAGGCTCAGTGGGAATTTCATTTGTGGATATTGAGAAGAGGGATCTGTTTCCAGCTTAACTTGTAGGATCTTTGACTCCACCTGTATGCTGTTTTCCCTTGCAAGTTATTCTGATTCGTGGGAGGGCGAACAGGGTTTACCCAGAACTTGGATGGTTGTTGGTGAACGGAAAAACTTACTGCCACTCAGACTTCGTGCTGTACTTCAACGGGTCGTAATGAAGATGATTTCCTTGCTAAGAGAGTAGATTCAACATCCTCTTCAAGGAAGCAGGATCCAAACCTCCAGTTTGAATTTCCAGCTCGGTTTGAGGCTCAGTTGATTCCTTTAGGGAGAGAAGGTCCGAAAGGTCCAGTTCGCAGGATGACTTTCCAAAACTGAAAACTCTGGCGTCGAGGTAATGGCAATCAGCAGCTTAAGAGCACTCCGCTAACGAGGCAACCATCATCAGGTGTGTGAGGAGGCGGACCAGAACAAGGCGCCTCCTGCTGGTGGAAGGGAGAACTACACGAAGAGACAAACACACAGACTGGAGTCCTGACAATAATAACAAAGACAAAATCTCCAAAAATTCAGTTTGACCTATATTCCCAAATTAGCTCACTGTATGCCTTGCTCTGGTGTCTGTTTTGTAGAATAAATAATCTGCCGATGAGTTATTAATTCCGGAAAAGCCGAATCTGTGTATATATTGGAAAACTTTACTGAAGTTTCACAATGCTGTCTGCGTGTCTGCAGCGGAGGAGAGAAGAGAGAGAGAGAAGAGATCGCTTGAGTTATATCCCCCCCCCAAAAAAAATAATGGTAATTATTGTATAAATGGTCATTATTGTATAGATATTGTTGCTTTCTACAGCGTTCCATCTCATGCAGCTATTTTCATTGTACAGATCAGTAATCATCTGATTGCTGCGCTGGTGGCTGTGCTGAAATAATTGCGTGTTGGCGACACTGATGACGTAGACCTAGTTATATTTAATTACAAAGATGATTTTGTTCCCCTCCTGCTCTCAGGTAAAACAGTCTCAAAGACAATAACTTTAGCTAAAACAGAAACTGAAGGGGGTGGAATGGTTCTGCAGCCACAGCGCTAATGGGGCATTTACATTTAATAAGGGATAAAGAAAGGGAGAACCAGTAAAACCAGTTTACCTGCATTCAGATCTTCACCTGAGATGGAGGCTGGGCAGGTAGGAGGAGTTAAGGGGAGGGACAGTAACCAATACAACATACCAAGTACCTGAGAGGCCTGGCTGTTAATCTACTGAAAACAAGTCTATAATGTATTTTGGAGCTCAGCCATTCAGTGATTTATAGACTAACAGAAGGATTTTAAAATCTTATTCTCTGAGATACGGGGAGCCAGTGGAAGGACTTTAAAACTTAGCTGATGTTCTCCACTCTTAGTTCTAGTGAGTGGCAGTGATTCATTCTGCATTATCTGCATTGATTTATTTATTTTTTTCTTTATATGTTTGATTATTAATCAGAGTAGACGGTTCCTCGTCTCACTTCATCTTACCCCATCTTTCCCTGGCTCCTCCTGGTTGTTTTTCCCTGATGTCTCCATGGTTCTGGTTTGTTTTACATTTTTCATGTTGGTTTTTTGGATTACCGTCTCTGTTACCTGTGTTAATTCATAAAAAAAAAAAAAAAAAACTGCAAGAACTCACCTCTGCCTCTCAGGCTCTGCATTTGGTCCTCTAACCTCAATCAAACCCTGATAGTATCTGTCATGATTGGGTTTCTGAGAGTAAAGCCCAAGATGCAGAACACACACGGAGAACGCTGGTAAAAGTCCAAAGAGTTTATTTAAAGACACAAGCACATAGAAATTAACAGGAACAGTTCAGTCCGGGGGCTGGTTCACTGGAGTCTGTGCAGGGGACGGGGGCTGGCTGGGTTACTGAGATCATGAGGGGCTAAGCCTCTAGCTGTGTGCTTAGCTAGGCTAGCTAGGATCTGAGCTTCCAGCTCAACACGGAGAACAACAGGGGATAATCCATATGGGAACCTCTGGGGAAACTCCTCAAGGAAGTCATCAGGTATCATCCACGTGGGGATCTTCGGGTTGGCTCAACAGGGCAGATTAGCCGGTTAGACCTTCCAAGAGCTTCAGGCTTGAGACTGGTTTCCTGGGATGCTGCTCTCCCTGAGCTGCAGACCAGAGACAGGGTTCCAGTGAAGTTGCTCTTCCTGAGCTTACGAGGAGACAGGAGTGTTATCGCTCATCCAGAGCTTTCACGAAGAGACAGGATTCCAACTAAGATCAACACTGGGCAAGCGCGGAATCAAGGTTTGAAGGCAGCTTAAATACTGTGGTCCTCCTGATGAGTAGATCAGCCACAGGTGTGTGTGGGAGGCTCAGCTCAGGAGGACCTACACGGATGCACTCTGCTGGAGGCAGAGGGTAATCTCCAGAACCTTAACGGTGACTCCAGCCCTAAAGAAAAGACAAAGAGAGCAGAAGAGGATCCTCGGCGCCCTCTGGTGGGCAAGCCTGAGGATCCCAACAGTATCATTGTTGGGATTATTGTCATTTCAACCAGGGGAGATTGAGAAAAGCTGCAATTAGAAAAGTTTATTCAATTCAATGTATCTAAACTATATTTTCTCTCTAGGGAAAATCAGCTGATTGCTGGGGTTTATGAAGATAAGCATTTATTGACATATATGAAATGAATTATTTGGTGCTCGGGTCCTGGCAGAAGACTTTGTTGCTGTGAATCAACATTTGCCTGAATGAGTAACCTAGGAAAAGGATTAGAGTAGTCTTCCCACCCGGATACTGGTGGTGGAATAAGCCAGAGGGTGACTGTGAGTGAACAGAGACCATACAGAGGTGGGTGAAAGTTAACTTGCGCCCAGGAGAGAGCTTGGCCAGGTGGTTCAGGACAAGCTGGTAAGAGTCTTCCACATTTAATTTTCAATTAAGCTTCATTATTTCCCTTTATTAATTATCACCTTGTTTAAAATCCTAAATTGTAGGATTTAGGATTCCCAGTGTTCTAGTGGATTTAATGATTACATTCTATAAAGACTAGATCACTTAGAACCAGGCCAGGTTGATCCAGAATTGGATTCAAGGCAGTCTTTTTCACAATTTAAAAACAGCTGAAATAATTATAAAATGCAGGACGTATCCTAATTAGATTCACATTTTATTTAATTTGCATCAACAGCTTGTTTTTCAGGGTTTTATTAGATTTTTATTTTTGGTTTCCAAGAATATCTGAGTGAGGTGTGGCACATCAGCATAAATACAAATGAAGAAGAGCCACAACCAACAGGTTCTATTCAGAAAGCTGCACCGACCCAAACGTCACATGATCAAAAGAGCTGCAACAGCTACAAAGTTTAAAATTCCTGTAGAACCGAAGCAGAGCAACAACAGAGCTCCACCTGAACAGACTTACACTGAGTTCATCAAACACCTCAGACCCTGATAGACAGGAAGAAGCACCCAGAACCACTGGGCCAGGGTTCCAGCCCAACACTCTGAATGCTGAGTGTGAATCCAGCAGATTGGAGCTCCTACCTCCTGCTCCTTCATCTTTAATGGGGTCAACAGTAAGGACTCTACTGTGGATAGGAAAGCAACTCTGGACTGCTGAGCTGAATCTGGACAGCCTTCAGACTGATAGACCTCATTACAGGATAGAAACACACAAATGCATAGTGCTGACTGCCTCAGCTCTACGTCAGGAAGTTCATTTTATTAACTTTGAAGGATTAGAAAAAGATGGAGGACAGAAACGGTGAGAAACCTCAATGACTGCAGCTGGACCTCATTATTAGGAGAGATATTGGAAGACAAGCAGAAAGAATTGATGGCTTAGTTTTAAATCTATATTTCATCTTAATTTTAACATCTTCCTCTTATTAACACCATTCACATCAGAAGTGGGTCTGCTCCTTTTCAGTTCACTGGCCAATAACCAGAGAGGGAGGAGCAGGAGGAGGTGACATCTTTCACTGATTTCATTCATTCATTCATCCATCCTCTGACCTTCACATTGACCTCCTCACAGCTCTGTTTCTGTCAGCCATATATGGTCAGAGTGTCTGTTGCCTCTAAACTGGGCTGCTGTGTTGTAAACAACCAGCAGATCCAGTGAGGTTAATGGTGCAGACCCATTACAAGAGCACTGGAGCAGCAGTGGAAATGATTGCAGAAAAATACCAACAGTCTGAAATTCAAAAGAAGAAACACCAGAAACTGACAGAGAAAAAATACAAACATCTAAAGGCCAGGATCCAAATGACAGGAAAACATTTAATGTGGAGGAAGAATGAAACATCCCACTGAGGACAACATGATTACCTGGTGGAAAAAGAAAAGGGAAGGAAACCAAATAGTTCAAGGAAAATAGTTTAAGGAAAGTATTTTATTTCTATAGCACTTTTCAGTACAAAGACAATTTAAAACTGAGGACAACAGCTGATTGAGAGAAATTATTAACTGGATGAGAAGTTTATTTGTATAGAACAATTCAGTATAGAGAAAATTCAAAATGCTTAACATGAATTAAACAGGTAGAAGGAACATTAACACAAAAATAAAAGCAAGTAAAGATAAAAGGCACTTAGGCAAATAAAACAGAACAAGCTTAATACCTCAGTTTACAGTTCACCTTAAACAGTCAAATGAAGTCTTGAAGAAATGGGTTTTTAACCTTGACTTAAAACTTTCAATTTATGATTAAGATTTTTAAACATAATTTCAAGATTCTGAAGTAAATTAAAAAAAAACAGTTTAGATTTGGTTCATATTGATCCAAACTACAAGATCATCTGTGCAGAACTTATTTTTTTTTTTTTTTATTGAGCATCAGTGGTACATTCTATAATTTCCATACAAGAGGCATACTCATATTTATATTTTAACCCCCCCCCATCCCAAGAACCGTTTGGACACCAAACTAGCAGGAGAAGATAGTTAAAAAAGTAATACAAAAAATAGACAATAGCTAAAAAAAAAAATAAAAAAAATAAATAAATAAATAGGAGATATATACATATATATATATACAGATGTATACATATACACTTACAGATACCCGCACATATACATATATATATATATATATATATATATATATATATATATATATATATATATAGAATATTGATTAAAAAAAATAATAATAAATAATTATAAACGAAAGTAATGAAATATATTGATAAATAAAAAAAAATAATAATAATCAGTTTTACATACATATGTACATCCAGATATGCACGCACGCAAGCATACATAACGAACATTTATCTCAGCTCTCCAGCACCAAGACTGTGCACCTCACAGGAAATGGTACACATGGGTTAAATCCAGATCACATATCCAAACGCAGAAGGACTGGCAGAGGAAATTTAAGTGGGCACAGTTTTAAGTTTACATATATGTGTCAGTAACGGACCCCAGACAGAGAAAACATTGTCCTTAGATCCCCAGAGTATATTTCATTTTCTCTATTTGCATGAAGTGTGTCAGATCAATAAAACCACAAGGACACCTTGGGTGGATTTTTAGATTTCCAATGCAGTAAGATTCTTCTCCGTAAGTAAGCAGCGCTAGGTGCCAATTATGTTTCTATATTTCCCTTACGTCCATCTGTGGCACCAAATATGGCCATAGCAACGTCGGGTTGAAGATTAGTATTCAACTTTGGACAATGTTTTAAAGATGGTTGACCAGTAGGTTGCCAGGGGCTGGGCATGACCAAAACATATGCCAAGTCAGCTGGAGTAAGTGTTTCGGCACCTGTCACATCTTGCATCTATGTTAGGATATATTTTAGCTAGTCTTGATTTGGAATAGTGAATACCATGTAGGACCTTAAATTGTATAATGTTGCTTAGCACAGAAAGTGCTGTTGTTTACTCTAATAAAGCCGCTCTCCCAAGTGTCCTTTTTCAAGTCCCCCCAGCTCTTCCACCCAGTCTTTAGTGGTCTTTTCTAGTGTTATGCTTTAAAAGAGAATATACCATCATAGATTCTGGAGACCAGTCTTTTTGGAATTAAACTGAGATTTTAATAGATCATCTAGACCAGAAGGTAATATGTATGGAAAACTTGGGGGTGATGTTGAAGAAAAGTGGCGGATTTGGAAAAATATCTAAATAAGCTAGACCGAGGGAGGCCAAATTTATGTGACACATCTTCAAAGATTCCAAAGCTATCATTTATGTACAAGTCCTCAAATTACAAAGAATGCCACGTTTCCTGCCAGAAAAGTACACTCAGAGTCTACCTTAGCTGGGAGGAAAAGGTGATTATTGTGTTTAGGACCCAGATGGAGAAGGTTATTAAACCCAAAAACTGAGACCATATTTTGAGAGTGTTTATAACTATAGGATTGTTAGTATATTGTGAAGAAGGGAAGGTTGGGAAGCAGATCAGGGCTCTAAGAAGTAGAGATGCAAGATACAGCTTCAAAGTGGCACCAGTCTGCATCAGGAGTGTGGAGCCCAGTACCACTTTTTAAACATTTGAGGCCCAATAGTAGTGACATAGTTGGGAAGGGCTAAGCCACCTTGGTTTTAGGCCTCTGTAACAGTTCTAACCGTATTCTAGGCTTCTTCCCGTTCCATATGAATAAAAATCAGAGCCTTATCAATAGATTTAAAAAAAGATTTAAGAAGATAAATTGGGATACATTGAAATAGGTAAAGAAATCTGGGAAGCTAAGTTCATTTTGATACAATTAACTTTTCCCTGCAGGAATGGGTAGAAATTGAATTTCCATTTCTTTAAAATCTAATTTAATTTTTCTCAAATAACTGAAGTAAAGTTTTCTTAGGTAAAGATTCTGCAGATCTCTTGTAATGTGTAATACCCAGAGTGGCCCAAAAGCCGTTTGGAGCCAGATGGAGCTGGCCCAGGGCACTATCCTGTATTTGAAGGGGCCCAAGAGTCATTATGGGATAGCATTCACTTTACACTATTTAAGTTCAGATTTTGTACCCCAGAGGGCACCCAAGCCTCACTAGGGGTCACGAATGATATAAAGGAGCACACACATAAAGCAGGGTCAGATACATACATTTAATAAATACGATCCAGCATAAAGAGATGCAGCGGAACTCCTCTACCCCTCCTAATGAGTCAGTAATGGATGGGGAAGTTTGGGAAGTAATGGAGCCAGGGGGTTCCTATAGCCGGGGCAAGCAACAATGGACTGATTGGACCCAGCCCTGGCCAGGGTCCCTTAGCCAGTGGAATGGAAAGTGCTGTAGGCCACGTTTTACCCATTAGGTGATTACACAGGCTTTGGGAGAGGTATGCAAAAAATAAATATCCCATTCTACCGATCAAAAAGCTTTCTCTGCATCAGCATGCCGATAACTTCACTTCCGGGTACGGCGCACGGACTTTGGGGAGAGTGGACAGCATTTAGAGCTGCGGGATATTTGAATGAATATCAGCCTGAAATCAAAGCCGGATTTAGTCAGCAAGAAATAACGATGTATTGTAGTTTCAAAGTAAAACAGGGAACTGGCCGGGATATTCCCACATCCTACAGTTTAGAAGGGAGATGGATCTGTCGAGCTACACGCTATAACACAGCTTTACGCGAAGGTAGTGATAACTTCAGTCAATGTCTGCGGGGTGATCCCATAGGACAGTGAGTGGTCGCTTACCTCTATCGAAGTAGAATTGATGATAGTTTATGAGAAAACTTTTTAAAGAACTCCTATGGGATATCCATCTGGGCCTGGTGAACTTGCCACTTTCTGCATTGATTTTATTGCAGTAATAATTTCCTTACAATTTCATGGAAGCTCGGATTCTGTCCTGTGATCTGTTGTTACAGAAGGAGCTTGGAGGTTATTGAAGAAATCTTCAATGTCAGAGCAATTATTTGTCTTCTCTGAGGTATACAGATTTGAGTAAAATGAGGCAAATGTGTCCTTAATTTCTTCTGGATCAATAGTTAGGGTGCCATCTTCTCTACAAATTTGTGGGATTAGTTGAGAGGCAGAGTGGCACTTGAGTTGATGTGCTAATAAATGCCCAGCCTTGTCACTATGCTCGTAAACATACCCACGTGATTTTAATGGGAGACGTTCTGTTTTTTCAGCTGATAGTAAATTATAAGGTGTTTGGAGGTCCAGTTTCCTCTTATAGAGCTCGAAGGGGGGAGAAACAGAGTATTGGGCATCCACCATTGATATAGCTTTAATAAGCTCCTCTTGCTTATTTCTATTAATCCTCTTCATTTTTGCTGAGTACGCTATGATCTCACCCCTAATCACTACTTTTAATGTTTCCCACAGGAGAGAAGGAGAGATATCATCTTTTTTGTTGAAATTTATAAAGTCCTCAATTTTTTGGGATATCATTTCACAGAAGTTCTTTTCAGCCAAGAAGTTTCTGTCTAGTTTCCAGGGAGGATATTGTAATTGATAGAGAGGAAATGTAAGATCAAGCAGTACAGTGGCGTGATCTGATTCTACTATTGATGAATATTCAGCTTTTTTGACAGAGGGAAGGTATGTGCAGAACTTTCACTGCCAATAAATCATTTCCTGTTCCTCTTTAGGTCTTTTTCCTCTTCCAGATCCAATAAAAAGAAGTTCAATTCTAATCACTTTAGCAGCTGAATGTTTTTGCTGGGTCGGGAGTTTAATGAGGTAATTTCAGTCCAGAAAAGAAAAATTAACTGCAAAGTGGAATAAAAACCCAGATGACATCTGAACTACTGTTTCAGCCAGTAAATATCTGATGTCCCAGGATTTAAAATCACATTTTCACTAAAATACAGATATTGTAAAGAGACACAGAAAAAATTAACAATTCTGAACAAAGAACTAACTGAAAAATTCAACTTTTATTGTGTCAAATAGTGGAATTTGTTAAAGACAAATAACATTTCAGTACAAAGACACTAATTAGATGTTTTCATCACTAATTCACATAATAAAAACTGTTGATGAAACAGATTAAAATACCTTTATTCAAAATGTCACATTTACTTTAAAAATAAGCCTCAGAAAACTGGCAGTAAATCCTGTTTTCTTTTCCAATATTTCCATCAGCTGCAGTTCAGCCACAAATAGTCTGGAATTATTCTTCATCAGAAGTTGTATTGGGAACTGATCTGGCTGATTAAAACATAGCAGATACTAACAGTGAGAAGAACTGAAGCAACCAGCTGGAGCAGTTCAAACAGCAGCTCCACTCACGCCATCATTTTTCATCACTAATCAGTTCCAGAAACCCAGAACTTCACAGCCCACAGATCCTGAGGAGGCAGCCTGTTTATCTGGGACTAATGGTTTCAAAACTGTTCAGATCAGAGGAAGAAAAACTACATTAGAGACACAAAGAAGAAACAGGTCAGAAAAGCTTGGAGATAGAAATGTTCAATCTTCCTCTGACGGTGAAATTAAGAGCCAGGATCAAACATTTACTGGAAGAGATGGAAAGAACCAGAACAGAACCAGCTCCAGCAGCAGCATTGGTATAGCACTGGAAGCCCATTGGTGGAAAAAAAAAAAACCTAAATGAAGGTTTGAGTGGAAAAAGAACCAAACCTTTGGATCCTGGAATAATCCCAGCTTCCATCTTTAAATGACTGGAGAGGACGGAGGTTACACGGAATCGTTTCCAGGAGTTTCAGAAAGAAACTGACTGAATGTGAAAATGCTTCTGTGAGAAAGAGACAGACATTTAGAGACTGATCTGTTCCACAGTGAGAGAGTTTCTCTGATAGGAGGAGACTCTTTAGACTCAACACAAAAACACTGAAGAACCAGAACCGACCCAGAATCCAGGATAAAGAGGTTCAGTGAATGTGGTTTTGAAGGTGAAAATGTAGATCAGTGAGTCAGAGGAGACTCTGTAGAATGACAGAATGCCAGCAGGACAGTCCACATACACTGCTACTCTGTTAGAGACAGAGGAGGAGGGGATGAATGTTGTCTTATTGTGCCACACATAGTAGCCTTCATCACAGCATCTCAGACTCCACGAATGATCATTACATCCAAACCAACAGTCTTCACTGTCTCCTTTTCTCTTGATTCTTCTGTAACTCACTGATATATAAACTTCTCCTCTCCACTCGACCTCCCAGTAACAGCGATCAGTCAGCCCATCACTACACAGCAGCTGAAGCCAGTAATCAAATCTGTCTGGATGATCAGGATATGACTGAAGCTCATCCACACGTGTCACCTTCCTGTTGTCTTCAGACAGTTTCAGGTTTCTGTTCACTGTGTTTGTGTTGATTGTGAGCTGACAGGAATCTGATAGAGAGAACAAACACAACCCAGCTGCAATTATTGATCATTTATTCACACTTTGATGATGACTGATGAATGATTGATGGACAGTTTAAAGATGATTGAATGTGAGCTGCTTTGTTGCCATGATTCCAATAAAAAACACACTTACACTTCCTCAGACCTGGTTTCAACCATCGGACTCCATTAGGCTCCCTGAAAGGAGGAGGGGGGTCAGACCATCAGTGTTTTTTAGCAGGAAAACATGGACATTGTAATAGATCAGATCAGATTCCACTCTGACATGATACTGGAAGAACTGGATATGGGTCATTTGGACTCTGTGACTGGACACAATCCAGTCTGGTTCTTCATCTCCAGTTTGAAGAGCTCTCACAACATCAAGGTTTATTCATTCCAACATCCACACTGAGACTGAAGCTGATTGATGAGATGAAAGACAATCAAGCAGGTTATTCAGCATCTATCAGCTCTGCTTCCCGGACAAGATGAACTGCAGCAGCTTCATCTGCTCAAAGATCTTCATCAGAGATCCCTGACCCTGATGTGTGAGATTTGAAGTATTAAAGTCCTCTGCTATGATAGGAACAGCATCCAGGTGACTGTTCTGATCTCCACTGAACACATCATGTAGTGCAGTCAAAGCTCTATTTTTATCTGCCTAAGGTGGAATATAGACCGCTGTGTTAGTTACTGATGGAAACGTTCTGACCCAGAAGGACGTTCAGAGCAAGTAAGGTGCTGGGCAGATGCTCCAGATGTGTTAAATTAGAATGTCCTGATGTTCACACAATCAAACATCTGTTATTAGATACGACACACAGTCCACCACCTGCTGATGTTGCTGCCTTTGCAGTTCTGTCCACCCAGTGCAGGGAAAGAATTTGACCATATCATGTGAGATCCAGAACCACTGGGGTTCACCATGCCTCAGAGAAGCAGACATTGTTCAGATCTCTGATGTTCTGATGGAACTTTGCTGTGGACACAGATGATCCAGTTTGATGTCCAGAAACTGTGGAACCAGCAAAAATCATCCAATGGGAACTGGAATATGGTGTGTTTGTTAACCGGTTGTGGTTCTGACTCCAGCAGGTTCTCCTGTCTTTGCTTTGTCACTATTTGTTTCCTCCTGCTTTGTTCTTTGAAGTGAGGTGTATCCCTGAAGGCCGACTGGAGACTACAGACTACAACTGAAGGTCCAACAGTCTATGTTCTGAAAGTAGTTAGAACTTAAGTGTTTGGTTAGAGAAGTAGACTTAAAGAGATGTTCCTTCAAAGCCCAGTCGGGTCAGAGGAACCAGGACAGTGTTTTAACTTGGTCACCATGATTCAAAAATAAATACGAAAATGAAACAGATGATGAACTAACTGCTGTCTGTTCTGCTGAGAAACTAAGCACTCAGAAGGATTTACTGGAATATCATCAACATAGCATTTAAACCATTTGGATCTGTGAAAAAGAGAATACTTTTCCTCATTAGAACCAGTTTGATGAATCCTCACCCAAATATTTCCAGTGTCCAGTCTAAACCAGACAGAAACATATCCCCTGAATCTTGGAGGTTGTTGTTCTGCAGGTCAACCTCTGTCAGACAGCAGGACTTGGACCTCAGAACTGATGACAGAACTTCACAAGTTCTCCCTGAGAGGTTGCAGGATCTAAGTCTGAAAAACAAAAGGAAACAAGTCAAAGAAGAACAAACAGATGTCATTTGGAGAGAACAACTTAGGCTGTTTCTCAATATGTGTATTCCAGCATTCTCGTGCTTGTGTGCTCATGAAACTTCATTAGTGTTGGGATCTGGAGGTCTGTCCACCTTTCTCCAGCAGAGGGCGCCCTAGGTCTCCTGGAGCTGAAGCTGACAACCACACCTGCGGCTCATTTGCTCATCAGGAGACCAGCATTCAAGCAGTGGTAGGACTACATTCCAGTGCCAGAGTGTTAAGCCAGTTACGGTTAGCAGGCCTGAGCACACCCGTCTGTCTGATTCTCTGACTACCCTGAAAACCTGAATCTGAACCTAACTTGTTTTTGTCCTCTCTGCTTCCTAGGAAGAACCAGATTGAACCCTGGAACTCTGGAAGAGTTTCTCAGTTGAAACCTGCCTGCCTGCTCTCAGAAGCACATCTGTGGATCAAACTATCTGAACCTGCCTGCCCACTCTCAAGAAGAGAACTGGAAGAAACTCAGAACCTGAACACTGATAAGTCTGAAGTCGAGCCCTGCCGTTGCCTAGCCCTCTGCAGACCCTCTGCCTCTGGACCCTCCTGGTTCCCTCCCTCAGCCGCTTAGCCAGAACAACATTACAGGTACAGATCTGCACAACTCCTCTGACAAGAGCAATCACATCCTGGCTAACCTAACTATCCCTCTCTGCAATGAATCCTGTGTGATCAGTCCCGGATCTGTTTCCCAGCATCAAGTTTCTCAATAAACAGTCAACCTTTTCATCTGACTCCGTGTGTGTTCTGCATGTGGGTTAGGAACCTAAATCCCATCATGACAATTAGAAAGAGGACAAATAAAGTCCCCGGATGTTGTTCTTGCCTCCCCATCTTTACCGAGCATGCATCAGAGCAGACTTGTCCGTTCTTGAGATTGACAGCTGTCCCAGCATGCACCGCTGCAACAGAAGCTTCCAGTGGAGAACAAAGCTCGGATTAATAAGTTAAAAGTTATCTTTCTGTTGCAGTTGTTTTATAAAAGTATGTTTTAAGATCATTTGAGGTGAGAACATTATACTTTTAAGCATTACTATGTAGCCCATTTACTGATTTAGCTTGTATTTTTAAAAAAGACTATGACCTGGGTGACTGAAAACCTTTACCAGCATACTTACTAAAATCGACCAAATAATCTCTAGATTATTATTAGTGTTTCTTCTGGTACAATACAAAGGGTTATTAAGCATGCAGTAGTGCTTCTCCTTTTTTGAAAAGGCAGGCCCCGACCCTTCTCTGTGCTGATATTACTGTAAATGCTT
>JAGKQL010000011.1:20226564-20243847 GCA_018398635.1 Cyprinodon brontotheroides | reverse complement strand
TTGATGGAAGTTATAAGGTCGATGTTTTCTAAACGCCCTGAGCTGGAGAGCCCATCCATAATACCTCTAGTTAAACATGGTAAATGGTATCAATACAGAAGTGGCTTCTATACGATTCATTAGTTGGAATGTGAGGGGTTTAAATCGGCCCGTTTAGAGAGCCAGGATATTTAACCATCTAAAGTATTTAGAATGCGATATTGCATTTTTACAGGAAACCCACCTATTACTAAAAGATCAAGTTAGACTTAAAAAGAGATGGGTGGGCAATGTGTTCCATTCCAATCTTAACTCTAAAACTTGCGGAACAGCTCTATTAATCCATAAAAAAATTCAGTTTAATGCGACTGCTGTTATCTCTGATCCACAGGGACGATTTGTGATGGTTTCAGGGCTCCTCTATCACAAGCCGGTGGTCCTAGTAAATATTTATGCCCCAAATTGGGATGATGAGACTTTTATAGTTAAAATTATGAAACTCTGTTTCCAAATCCTGGGCTGCATCCTCCTAGGACTGGCGGTCTACCTCATGAACTGGATCCCTTCGAAGTCCTTGAAAATAATGAGACGGAAGAGTTTTTTGGCTGTGAATTAAAACAGCTCTACCCTTCAGCGGGTTTTACCACCGTATGCTCTGTTGCTTAGCAACTGTGAACGTTCACATACAAAGCAGGGAAAAGAATGAATACAGAAGTTTTCAAAAACTGTTTATTTTTTATTGTGAAGTGAACAAAGACTACACTCACAAGAACCAGAATGGAATAAATGTTCCAACCACGGGAGCAGGAACAAATCAGAAATCAAAATCAAATGTAATGATGATAGAAACCTTAGTCAGTTCAGAAATAACCTGCTGCTGTCATTCTGCACATCTCTGATGTTGCTGCTGATTCATCAAATATCCATTACTGTAAAAATGTCCATAGCAGCATAATGGTTATTTATTCACCAGTTTTTATATTGTTAAAACACTTTACAGGATTGTATTGTTTATATTTTAACTCTTCCCTATTATGTTATTCTTATACATTTTTTCTAAGGTACACATTTGTGTGACCATTTTCAATAATCTTTCTGCTGCTGTAAATTTGCCCATTGTGGGACAATAAAAGGATTTTCTATTCTATAAAGGGGTAGAAAGATAAAAGTAGATACAATGTATGTATAAAAATATATCTGCAAAATCTCTAATATTCAACAAGCAAAAAATAAGTAGTTAAGCATATTGTGCAAAACAGCCAATAAAAGATTAAAAAATCTATCAGATTTATAGTCCCCACTTTCTGCAAATATATTAGAATCTGTCCTTAAATTCCAGCCAAACCCCATTTACAACTAGTAACGCGCAGACCAAAACCCCACCTGTAGATAAACCAAACATTACGCCACATATCTGACTCAATAACCATTAAAACAACTATTTTCATTAATCTCAGGCGGAACTATTAAATGACTTGTATTGTATTAAACTGACTTCC
This sequence comes from Cyprinodon brontotheroides, assembly GCA_018398635.1. Lineage (NCBI taxonomy): Eukaryota > Metazoa > Chordata > Actinopteri > Cyprinodontiformes > Cyprinodontidae > Cyprinodon > Cyprinodon brontotheroides. The sequence goes on along the minus strand of JAGKQL010000011.1, from coordinate 20,242,369 downwards.
AATTTTCACCACTGTTGAGGCGGCTGGCGGCACTTTCACTACAGATCACAGCTTGCTTGGTCTGCAATGAATCCTGGGGATATCCAAGAATACCGAGGATACATCCGGACCCGTCCTTCAAATCGGGCAAAAGGAAGGACGCATTTTAAGGCGCCGCATAGCGAGGACTCTTGGAATCCGACCGGACACCTCGGCGCCGGCGCTATGGCGTAATCGACGCCCGAGAATCCGGTCTTCTAAAGCGTCCTAGGTTTTTGAACAGAGCATATATCACTAATCCCAGATCTGGAGCTCAAAACAGATGATTTTTGGCGGAGACTTAAACTGTGTGATGAATCCAACACTTGACCGCTCCAGCTCTAAAACTGCAAACCTCTCCAAAAAGGCAAAACTATTATCAGTTTTTATGGATCAGATAGGAGGTGTTGACCCATGGCGCTTTTTATTTCCACAAAGTAAGTCCTTCTCCTTTTTTTCCAATGTACATCACTCCTATAGCAGAATAGACTATTTTTTCATAGACCAGAACCTTCTTTCCTCTGTCAAAAAAGCTGAATATTCATCTATAGTAGAATCAGATCACGCCCCTGTACTGCTTGATCTTACATTTCCTCTCTATCAATTACAACATCCCCCCTGGAAACTAGACAGAAACTTCTTGGCTGACGAGAACTTCTGTGAAATGATATCCCAAAAAATTTAGGACGTTATAAATTTCAACAAAAAAGATGATATCTCTCCTTCTCTCCTGTGGGAAACATTAAAAGTAGTGATTAGGGGTGAGATCATAGCCTACTCAGTAAAAATGAAGAGGATTAATAGAAATAAGCAAGAGGAGCTTATTAAAGCTATATCAATGGTTGCCCAATACCCTCCCCCGAGCTCTATAAGAGGAAGCTGGACCTCCAAACACATTATAATTTACTATCAGCTGAAAAAACAGAACGTCTCCTATTAAAATCACGTGGGTATGTTTACGAGCACAGTGACAAGGCTGGGTGTTTATTAGCACATCAACTCAAGTGCCACTCTGCCTCTCAACAAATCCCACAAATTCGTAGAGAAGATGGCAGCCTAACTATTGATCCAGAAGAAATTAAGGACACATTTGCCTCATTTTACTCAAATCTGTATAACTCAGAGAAGACAAATAATTGCTCTGACATGGAAGATTTCTTCAATAACCTCCAAGCTCCTTCTGTAACAACAAATCACAGGACAGAATCCGAGCTTCCATTAAATTGTAAGGAAATTATTACTGCAATAAAATCAATGCAGAGTGGCAAGGCACCAGGCCCAGATGGATATCCCATAGAGTTCTTTAAAAAGTTTTCTCATAAACTATCAACAATTCTACTTGATATGTTTAATGACTCACTGTCCCATGGATCACTCCCGCAGACATTGACTGAAGCATCAATTACCCTCCTACTAAAGCCAGGTAAAGATAGCAAAGAGTGTGGCTCGTACAGACCCATCTCCCTCCTAAACTGTGATGTGAAGATCCTGGCCAAAGCCCTTGCCTTACGCATTGAAACCACAATGCATGACGTTATTTCCGCTGACTAAACTGGTTTTATTTCAGGCCGGCATTCTTTCACAAATATCCGTCAGCTCTTAAATGTTATCCACTCTCCTGTGTCCAGCGCTGTACCTGAAGTAGTTATCGCGCTGGATGCCGAGAAAGCTTTTGATCGGGTAGAGTGGGGATATTTATTTGCATGTTTAAAGAAATTTGGATATGGCCCCAATTTGGTCTTGTGGATTAAACTTTTGTATACCTCTCCCAAAGCCTGTGTAATCACTAATGGTAAACGCTCACAGTACTTTCATCTATCAAGGGGCACCCGTCAGGGCTGTCCAATCAGTCCATTGTTGTTTGCCTTGGCTATAGAACCCCTGTCTATTATTCTCAAAACGTCCCCATCCATTACTGGGATCATTAGGAGGGGTAGAGAGTTCAAGGTATCTCTTTATGCTGATGATTTATTAATGTATGTATCTGACCCTGTTTTATGTGCTCCTCATATTATCCACACCCTGAAGAGGTTTGGCGCCCTCTCTGGGTACAAACTGAACTTAAATAAAAGTGAATGCTATCCTGTTAATGACCTGGCCCTTCAAATACAGGATGGTGCCCTGCCGTTCCATCTGTCTAAAAACGGCTTTAAATACCTGGGCATTAATATTACAAGAGATCTGCAGAATCTTTACCAAGAAAACTTCTATCAGTTATTCGAGAAAATTAAATTAGATTTGAAGAAATGGAAATTACTTCATCTATCTCTGGCAGGAAAAGTTAACTGTATCAAAATGAACGTGCTTCCCAGATTTCTTTACCTATTTCAATGTATCCCACTTTATCTTCCTAAATCTTTTTTAAAATCTATTGATAAGGCTCTGATTTCATTCATATGGAACGGGAAGAAGCCTAGAATACGGTTAGAACTGTTACAGAGGCCTAAAAACCAAGGTGGCTTAGCCCTTCCCAAATTATGTCACTACTATTGGGCCTCAAATGTTCAAAAAATTAGGTACTGGCTCCACACTCCTGATGCAGACTGGTGCCACTTTGAAGCTGTATCTTGCATCTCTACTTATCTTAGAGCCCTGATCACTTCCAACCTTCCCTTCTCACAATATACTAACAATCCTATAGTCATAAACACTCTCAAAATATAGTTTAATAACCTTCTCCATCTGGGTCCTAAACACAATAATCACCTTTTCCTCCCAGCTAAGGTAGACTCTGAGTTTACTTTCTGGCAGAAACGCAGCATTCTTAATTTTGAGGACTTGTACATAAATGATAGCTTTGGAACCTTTGAAGATGTATCACATAAATTTGGCCTCCCTCGGTCTAGCTTATTTAGATATTTCCAAATCCGCCACTTTCTTCAACATCACGACCCCAGCTTCCCATACATATTACCCTCTGGTCTAAATGATCTATTAAAATCTCAGTTTAATTCCAAAAGACTGGTCTCCAGAATCTATGATAGTATACTCTCTTTTAAAAACATAACACTAGAAAAGACCAGAGCAGACTGGGTGGAAGAGCTGGGGGAGGACTTGGAAAAGGACACTTGGGAGAACGCTTTATTAAGAGTAAACAACAGCACTTTCTGTGCTAAGCTTAACATCATACTATTTAAGGTCCTACATCGTATTCACTATTCCAAATCAAGACTAGCTAAAATATATCCTAACACAGATGCAAGATGTGACAGGTGTCGAAACACTCCAGCTGACTTGACGCATATGTTTTGGTCATGCCCAGCCCTGGCAACCTACTGGTCAACCATCTTTAAAACATTGTCAGAAGGATTGAATATTAATCTTCAACCCGACGTTGCTATGGCCATATTTGGTGCAACAGATGGAAGATATATGACATTAAGGGAAGGCCATAGAAACATAATTGCTTTTACAACGCTGCTTGCACGGAGAAGAATCTTACTGCATTGGAAATCTGAAAATCCACCCAAGGTGTCCTTGTGGTTTAGTGACCTGACACACTTCATGCAATTAGAGAAAATAAAATATACTCTAAGGGGGTCTAAGGACAAATTTTTCTCTGTCTGGAGTACGATACTGACACATATAATTAAACTTAAAACTGTGCCCACTTAAATATCCTCTGCCAGTCCTTCTGCGTTTGGATATGTGATCTGGATCTAACCCATGTGTACCATTTCCTGTGAGGTGCAGAGTCTTGGTGCTGGAGAGCTGAGATAAATGTTCGTTATGTACGCTTGTGTGTACATATCTGGATGTACATATGTATGTAAAACTGATTATTTTTTATTTCTTTGTTATTTATCCATTTATTTCATTACTTTCATTTATTATTATTATTATTTATTTTTTAATCAATATTCTATATATATGTATATGTACGGGTATCTGTAAGTGTATATGTGTACATGTGTATATATGTGTATATATGTATATATTTCCTATTTATTTATTTATCTATTTTTTTTTTCTTTTAGCTATTGTCTATTTTTATATTACTTTTAACTATCTACTCCTGCTAGATTGGTGTCCAAACGGTTCTTGGGATGGGGGGGTTAAAATATAAATATGAGTATCATGCCTCTTGTATGGAAATTATAGAATGTACCACTGATGCTCAATAAAAAAAAAATAAATGCATTCACTCATTGATGAAGGCAATTCCTCACACTAAGCATGCTTGTAGTGGCAGTGGAGAGGAAAAACCTCCTTTTAACAGGAAGGAACCACCAGCAGAATAAGACTTGGTATGAGGAGCCATCTGCTGAGGCTGACTGTGGTTCAAGGAGACAGTGAAGCAGACATACAGAAAGAAGCTACATAAAGGCAACTGTAAACAAGCTCCATAGGCGTCCCCATCCAGGAAACACACAGCCAGGCAGACAAGCTCCGAGCCAGCCCCGTCATAGGATCTAAGAGAGCACATCCAGCCAGTTAGCCGTAAAAAAAATAGGACTACACTGAAAAACAGGCCGATCTCGAACATCTATGAACAAAGGTGTTGATGGCAGCAGCACAACTGATGTTTCTCTCAAGGTAGTGTCACAGCTCAGCCAAACAGGAAAAAGACGAGATGAAGCTACTATGTGAGAAAAAAGGCAGAAAGAGAATAACTTTAGAGATTGAAGTAACAAATTCTGCAGAGTGGGGAGAATAGAGAGAGAATGAAGCAGAATGATGAAATGGGAGTCCCTATGTCCTCCAGAAGTTCTTAAGTCTATAGTAGCATAACTATAGAGATAGCTCAGATAACCTGAGCCACTCTAACTATGTTTATCAAAAGGAAAGTTTTAAGCCTAGCCTTAAAAGTAGACAGGGTTTCTGCCCTCACGGACTAAAAACTGGTTGTCATGATGGGTTTTTGAAAAGCCCAGTATGCAGAACACCACGGAGACAGATGAAAAAGTTTAACAAGTTTATTTTAAGCACAAGCACATGGATTAAAATACAGGAACTGGTTCAGGCCTGGGGGCAGGTTCACTGGAGTCTGTGAGGATGACAGGTCAGTTAGAAGCAGATGATGAGTTTGAGTTTGAGAGTTTCAGATTTATAACCTTGGAGGAGTCCGCCTGGCTTTGAGAGGAACTGCTGGGGTCCAGAGACTGCTTTAGTTCAGCAGAGTTCAGTAATCGCTTCAGCGTTGCTTCTAGCGTGAGGGCAGACCTTGACTTTTGGGTTTCCAGCTCTTAGTCCAGAGTAGCATGAGAATCCACAGAGAAGAGTCTTTGTGGTTTGGCTCAGTGGGCAGGCTCGGCAGGTTGCTCATCCAGAGCTACAAGGGAAACTGGATTCCTGTAAGCAGAGACAAAGAGGGATTAGAATCCAACCAGGGAATAGAAGCAACGAAGGTACTCAGGAGAAGCTAGGCTCAGGTGCTAACCAAACTGGATAAACACTGGCAAGGCGAGGCAAGGTCTGAAGGTCGGTGTTATAGGCTGGAGTGATCCTCCTGATGATGATGCGCCAGGTGTGTCGAAGGCTCAGCTCAGGAGTGATCCATCGGCGAACTCTGCTGGAGAAAGGTGGAACTTCTCCAGATCCCAACACTGGTGATCTTTTGTTTTTCACAGGAGAGGAGCCTGATAACTAAAAAGATCTGCCTCCCCATTCTACTTTTAGAAATTCTAGGAACCACCTAGTAAACCTGCAGATTGGTCATGTTAGAAATAATGATTTGTATTTGAAATAAGATTTTATTTCATCAAACTTTGCTTTCGTCAAAGAATCCTCCATTTGCAGCAATTATTACAGCATTGCAGACATTTGGCATTCTAGCTGTTAATCTGTTAAGGTCACTTGGAGAAATTGCACCCCACGCTTTCAGAAGCAGCTCCCACAAGTTGGATTGGTTGGATGCTCATTCTAAGAATAGACTGTGGAGTTTCAGATGAAAGTTCTCTTTTGGTCATTTTGAGCGTTTAATTGATCCCCGCAAATGTGATGCTCCAGAAACCGCATCTGCTCAAAAGGAAGGTCAGTTTTGTAGCTTCTGTAACGAGCTAAAATGTTTTCAGATGTGTGAACATGATTGCACAAGGGTTTCTAATCATCAATTAGCCTTCTGAGGCCAATGAGCAAACATTATTGTACCATTAGAACACTGGAGTGATAGTTGCTGGAAATGGGCCTCCTTATACACCTATGTAGATATTGCACCAAAAACCAGACATTTGCACCTTCAGAATAGCCATATTTACAACATAAGCAATGTATAGAGTGTATTTCTTTAAAGTTAAGACTAGTTTAAAGTTATCTTCATTAGAAAAGTACAGTGCTTTTGCCTTAAAAAATCAAGGACATTTCAATGTGACCCCAAACTTTTGAATGGTAGCGTATATATATATCGCACATGCTTCTCCAGCTCAGCTGCTCATCATTTATTAACATCAGTCCTCTGATCTTTGCTTGGTTTTTAATGCTATTTTCTCTGTCAATCAAGTCATGGTGATTTAATAAGCAGATTGTTTGCTGCTTTGATGGATAAATCACATCGTTCCTGCATTTTCTTTCAGTCTGTTTCATTTCAACTCATGCTTCTCACAGATTTAAATTTTAAGGAAGTCTGAATTTAGAAACCGAAGTTTGTGGAAAGTAGCTTTTTTTATTGTCACTGATTTGATTAAATAATTTGAACCTAATATTAAAATATATGTGAATAACGCTTTGGTCTAACCGCATGAAAACTGTCCTGCCCAGTCAATCAGCAATACTAGTTAATCCCAGGTGATCCATTTTAGATTAATAAATCTGGAGTTACTGGAACCTGAATTCGCTCTCGGCACCATTTTCTATCGCTGCAGGTCTATGGCACTTTCATTGCACGCTGCTACTTGGTGCTCCTTTTTTCATTGCTACTAGCTTGTGGCACCCCTTTTCCCTTCGCTAGGCGCTTGGTGTCCTCAATTATCGCCCCTCTTGGCGCCCTCCATCCAACTCTGCAGGAGCATCATGGTGCGTTATATCTCTTGCGGCAAAAGATTCTGGCAGTCATCCTAAATCGCTACACGCTCTTATGGATCATGGCGCCTTTCATCTTCGTAGCGGGCAACTCATGGGACTTTCATCTTCGCGGTGGGTGCCTCATGCTTATCACTGTGGGTGTTGATGCCACAGCATTGCGGTGGGCATTTTATGCTGCTTTCTAGCATTGCGGCGGGCATTTTATGCTGCCTTCTAGCATCAGTGCGGGGCATTTTATGCCGCCTTCTAGCATAAGGCGGGCGCCTTATGGCGCCTATCATTGGAGGCGTTTATGTCAGCAGCATTGCAGCGGGCATTACATGCAGCCTTCTAGCATCGCAGCAGACGCATCCCACTTTTATCCATTAGTGCATCACTTTTTTTTCCATTACAGCAGTGCATTATGGCCCCCAGCTCTTTGCCTCAGGTCCATCGTGCTTTTAACCATTGCAGAAGCGCAATGGCACTCTCCTTTCATTGCAGCAGGTGCATTATCGCCCCTTAGCTCATTGCTCCAGGCAAATCGCATCCAAACCCATCCATGCGTTCACATCATAAGGCACTTCACTTCAAACCCCTTAGCATCATGTATTACGTGTCTCTTGTGAAACATGTAGCTTAACCATCACGGCTTGCTTGCATCCCCATTTCACTTTCTCAGCTCATCGTGACTTGGCGTATCATGTCCCGGAAGTGTATTGCTGCACGTGCAAGTGCAGTTGCTCTGCTCGCACCGTTAGCTGATCGCTACATAGAGCTCGTCTGTGGTTGTGGTGGGGCAGAGCCCGGTAGGCCCCGTCCACTTACGGTTAGCTAACCCTGGCCTAAACAGCTAATAAATTCTTCTGCTCAAAACCAGCCTTCATCCACACGAAGTCGGCGTTTAGGGGTCTGTAAATCGATCATTTTTTATTCACCCTTCAGAGTGGGAAGATTCTGAAACGCCGTTTTCTCTAGCTTTCCATCTTTACACCCTAACATATTATTTTTGGCTTTACCGCGATGTGCGCCATAGCGTCGCCTCTAAACACCGCAAGCTTGCCGACACAATCACAACTGTAACCAATGCCAAGGGATTTGCCAATGCTACGTTACTCACCCCTGCTGTCGGGCTGGGCTCCTGATCCATAACAGAATCTTCTTCTTCTGGAATATCTCCAGGAAGAATAGAGCAATATCGACGCCATAGTTCAGCACCTGAATTTGACTTTGACCACGAAAATGGACCCGCAGGTGGCCATTCATGTATAAATATTAGATGCTAATGCCCAACATATTCGGTAAACCTATTTTTGCTTTTGGCACCACAGCGCCACTTTACAGGCCTTGGCATACATTTTGCCGCTTATTCGTGTGACGCCACATTTATTTTACGCTCCTGCCTTTACGGCAAACGCTTTGAAAAAATAATACTTCATGCCGGTGTTCGCTTCGACCTCGGTGGACGGGCCTCAGCCACAGACTATTGCTATTCCCACATTCATCACTGCATCATTATTTCAAGCGTCATTGTCTCCTTGCTTGGTCAGCTATTGTTGCTTAGTCAGCTATTTTGCCATTGCCCATCATCCCCAGCGTCACTTTCATTCAAGGCTGCTTGATCTGGCTACTGCATTTCCTTCCTCTTTGTCCAGCTTCACTATTTAGGGGTGCCTTTAGACTTTTCTTTTCATCTATACCGCTTCTCGATTGCATCTAAAATATTTGTACTATCATCATTCTTTCTGCAGCATATTTAAATTTTACAGATGATGCCCCATCCATAGTTTTTGGTTCTTTCATACTTTGTTCACAGTACATGGTTGTATTGTCTTTTCTCTTTGTGTGAGTTTTTCCAGATATGCGCGGGTGGCATATGCGCTGACTTCATTCAGAAGACACTGTTTCAACCCACCTCCAGCCCCTCCTCCAGCCAAAGCTTCATCAGAGTGTCATTTTTCATCTCCACTGTCACTTTATGCTTGATCATCATGGACAGGTTTTTTTCAACCTGTCATCCAACTGGACTTCCATTGTCACTGAGTGAAGCTCTAGTATCAGCTCACGCAATTCACTGGATCTCCCCATAAGCTCAGCAGACCTGATAACCAGCAGTACCCCTACTTCATTCAGGGTTTAAAATCCAGAGTGCAAAGATCAATCTCCCTCTTCCTTCTGGGGTTCTCTTCTATCCTGCTTTCCTTCTTGTTCTGCTTTATAGTAGTTTATAGAGTTTTTCCTGCATTTCTAAGCTCGTGTGGTCACGCGGTTGAGGACTTCATTTGTTACAAGCTGCCCCCCTCTTTCATCATATGAAGAGTGAGGTTTTTCAGACACACACACACACACACACACACACACACACACACACACACACACACACACACACACATATCCCCCCCACACACATACAGCCCTGCTGATGCCGCTTTGCTGACCAACTTCTTCTGCTACTGTTAATGCATTTTAACCATTTATCACTTAAGCTGAACGTATTTATGTTGTTTTAATTGCACTGTTGTTATCATCATACCTGCTGCTATTGCAAACGGACATTATTGAACGTATTAAAATCTGGCCTATCTTGGACAATCTCAGAAGCCAGTTAAACAGCCTCTTAGGGTTTTATTCTTTTTTTCTTTTAAACTAGTCACTTAGTCTTTGTTTTCATAGATGTTAGAATTCTGCAATCCTGAATTATTATGAATAAAAGACACTCATTGTTTTAACCCTTGCAGTGGTTTGTGATTTTGGCATAAATATATATATAAATATATATATATATAAGCTGCTATGCTGGCTGCTGGCTGCTGGCTGCTATTGCTATATATATGTTGTTATATATATATATATGGATGGTTTATCACTGCAGGCGAGTAAGGAGTTGTGTCCTCGCCAAGTATCTTCTTGAATGCAGGAAAGTATGGACTTGGTGAGAAAGTGAGCACACAGTATAAATATGGGTCAAATGGAAGAGAAGAATACTTGTGACGTCACCATATGCCTGACTAGTCTAGAGCTGCATTTCACCTCCTGCTATTAATAGTCTCTAGATAATAATAAATTATTACTTTTTTCGTTTAGTGGGGCAATAATAATTAACACAGACAGATAAACACAAATGAAATAAACAAAAAAAAAAAATCGCCATCAGAGCCAGTGGTCCTTCACACACGGCTCTGCCGAGAGAGGGCTGCTGCGGACAGGTTGCGGTTAGACCTGGCTGCTGTTACCCTTGGAAGGCCACTGGTTGCCATGTTCCTGTCAACTTTGGAATTTTTTTTAAAATTACGCATTAAATCAGTAAATTGACCATATAGCAACGCTTTAAAGTATAATATTCTCGCCTCAAATGATCTTAAAATGTACATTTATTGAACAACTGCAACAGAAAAGAAAACTTTTAACTTTCAATGGAGTGCTCCATTGAAAGCTGCCGCTGCCGCAGTGCATGCTGGGACAGCTGTCATTCTCAAGAACGGACAAGTCTGTACTGATGCATACTCAGTAAATAGGGAGGGGCGGGAACAACATCCAGGTTTGTCTGTCCTTGGTCTTCGCGTTTTTGTAAATTGGAACAGTACTAGGGCTGAGCTTGATGACGTTTCATGAACATGAGAACGCACAAGTGCACATATTGAGAAATGGCCAATGTCTATGCTAAAAACAACAGGGAGTCAGCCATTTTAGGTCAACGGTAAAATTTTCATATTTGTTCATGGTGAACTTTTGCGTACTCATAGGGATTGGGAGCCAACAGCTTCAAACGTGGTGTGTTTGTAGTAAAGGCATGTGAGATTTCGAGTATGTTCAAGGGGTCCCCTGGGCCCCCTAAAATTTGTAAAGATTTCAAGCAATTTAAAATTAAATAACTTAATAAATTTAATAAAAACCAAATCAAATGATATTTGGTAGTACAAAATAGCTGATCAAATGATGACATCATCAAAGCCCTGAGGGAGGAAAGTAACTTTTTTTACTTTGGACGGTCCCTTTCTGTCATTTTTATGAAGGCAGAGAAAATGTTGGTCTAAATTTGTGTAAGGCACAGATAGCTTTAGTTAAATGGTGTTGCCATGGCAACCTGGCAAGGTGAGGCATTATGCCGAGGCCATACTTTTGGCTCATCTACCCATACATTGTTCAATCTCGCACCAAATTCGCCAAGATAGAACCTTGCCCAAGCCCACACAGAAGTCTTGGTCAATAGTTTCGCTAAGCACTATTCTACAGTGCCCTATAGAAGACTAAAACAAGAATCCCTAACCATGCAACTATGAGCAGTTGGCATTACAGGTGTCACCACCAGGACCTACAAAAAGTCTTCTTTGAGCCGCTTGTCCCACAGGAAAAGTCAGCCATTTTGATTAGAAGTTTAAATTCTTTCACTATGATTTTACACCCCTTTTACTGCAAAAATCATAGTGAAAATATTGCTTTATATGAACTCCCCAATAGCTTTGAGTACAGCATGTATGTAGGTTTACATAGGGGACCATAGGGACATGTCCTTACCACCTTGAACCTAATCTAATTGTCCCACCACAATTGGGATGTATAAACATGTTTATAATTTACAGCAGTAGTTGTTGCAGCAGTGGCTTTCCTTCTCGCAGCCCTCTGCCTGGTCTCCTGTCTTTTCACGTAGCAGCGCGATGGAACTGTGCTGCGCTGTTTAACTTAACTCTCATTGGTTGCCTGGCCTGCCCAGCCATCTCTGTCTCTTGATTGGCTGCCGTAGTCCGCCGTGCTTGAGCACAGCCGCTTCGCAGTGCCCCACTCCACACTAGAATGCAGCGTTACTACAATTAATACATAGGGCTACAAAACTAGTCCCAATAAAAATGAATATCATGTACACTAAAAGACAAAAACCTTTCTTTATAAAACGAAATATTCTGAGTCAGCCAGGAAAGTTCTTGGAATATCATGGAAAATGGGCAAAATAAAGAACAAGGATTTATTTCTGAATGTTTCCTTATATTATTTTACAACTTTGATATAATAACTGCTCTGTGGGGAAAGGCACATTTTACATTTATATTACTGTATGTTTTTAAAAGATCTCTATACTCCAGTTAATGATGAATCACACTTACTAAATTAGTTGATGATTATTGAAATAATCAATTAATATGATTCATTTTCAGTCCCAGATGAAATACATGAAATTGGCTACACAGAGTACCTACCCAGATGTTCAGCTTTTATAGTGAGAAGTTAATATTTTAATGAATGCTTGTTATTTTTCCTTGATACAGAGAATAGTAGGTACAAATATTAGAGTGGGGGTTTAACTCTGCACAATTCTATACCTTCAAAATACTGTATTTACCTTCTCTCTTAGTCGTTCAAAATGAAACCCGTTTCAAAAGTGGAAAACAATCCTAATTCCACATCCATCAGAGCCGGTGATACTTCAAAACATTGATAAACAGCATATAATATGGTGTAGTGCTTATAACAATTTTATTAATGTATGCCAAAATGATGCTTTTCTCTTTTTAACAATGACATTCCTCTTATCAAGTCTGGATCCTCACATCGTTGCGCCAAAAAGGGCATGCATATTGCACTTAGCACCAATGACACCAGACCAATAGTGTCCTACCAAAGTTCAAGTCAAACCTACGCCCTTGAGTTACAGACTTCATGGTAACTGTACAATGAGTTGAGGAATTTTGAATCAAAAGTTATCAAATACATTTTTGTACATCAATGCATGCGGTTGTGGCCAATCGTGAAATTAGGTCATTTGGCACAGAAACAAAAGCCAAGCCCCTGGGCAAGTTATGGCTGAGAATTCTAAAAAGGTTTGTACATGTGTAACACAACACAGGAAGGTCCACACAACACAGAAAGTCAGCCATTTTGCATCAAAGCAATCACTTTGCTTGTTATTCATGATATATCTGTGCAAACTCCTCCTAGAGCTTTACAGTTAGAGACTTAAAATTCAGTCCAAATTGACCTTATGCATTGGGGGTCAAAAGATTTTGCACTTTATAGCCTCTAGATTTGAATGAACTTCCCCAAAAGTTTTAGAGTTACAGACTCCATGTTCATTTACAATGGCTTGAAGCATTGGGGATCAAAAATTATCAATGGAATCTTTCTACATCAAAGCATAGGGGCATGGCCAGGCATCAAATGTGGTCTGTTTGCCAAAAAACAAAACGTAAGCCCAAGGCCATACTTTTAGTGAGAGTTATAAAATTTGGTATACATGTAACACATCCAAACCTACAGAAAAAAAAGAGTGTTGAAGCCATGGCCCAAAACCTACAGAAAGTTGGCCATTTTGAATCAAAGCAATCACTTAGCCTTTTTACCTTCATGATGTATCTGAGGGAACTCCTCCTAGAGCTTTTGACTTAGAGACTTCAAATTCAGTCCAAATCGACCTTAGGCACTGGGGATCAAAGTTACCAAATTATTTTTTCTAAACAAAGCATGTGGGCATAGCCAAGCATAAAATGTGGTCTGTTTGCCTTAAACTAAACGTAAGCCACTGGCCGAGTTTTTTGTGAGAGTTTTTTTAAATTTGGTACATGTGTAACCTGTCCTAACCTACATGAAGTCTGTTGGAGCTATGGTTCAAACCCCACAGGAAGTCGGCCATTTTGAATCAAAGCCATTAATAGCTTTTTTGTCTTCATATGTAGCAAACTCTTCCTACGGCTTTTGAGCTACAAACTTCTAACTTGCTGAGCCTACACTTAAGGCATAAGGGATCAAAAAGTAACAGAATGCTTTTGCTGCGACAAAGCATGTGGGCTTATCAAAACTTCAAATTCTCCAATAAGAAAACAGACTGGCGATCTACAATGGAGAATCCTTGATGGCGCCATTACAACAAATTATTTTTTATCAGTCATTGCTCCTGGGATTTTAAATTAATGTCCTTTTTGCAGGTTATTGGAGAATGTATTAAATTTTTTATGGATTGTGGGCAGCTAACTACTTTTTTTAACCTTGAGTTGAATGTTTTTAGTCTCTTTGTGATAATTTTTACCAGTTCTGTTTTTATTAATGATGCGGATTACTCCAAACCAAGATAAAATCATTTATCCAGAACAGGCAGACTGCAAGCTGGACCTTAACTTGATTCTGCGTCTCTGTGGAAGTGCAAATGATAATTGGCAAGTCCTTCACTGGCCCCCTCTGCTTTTCAATGATGAGAGCAGGTTCACCCTGAGCACATGTGACAGACGTAAAAGGCCCCGGAGAAGCCGTGGAAGGAAGCGCTTATGCTGCCTGTAACATTGTTCAGCATGATCCAGTTTGGTGGTGGGTCAGTCGTGGTCTGGGGAGGCATATCCATGGAGGCCCGCACAGACCTATGCAGGCTAGACAATGGCACCCTGACTGCCATTAGGTATTGGGATTAAATCCTTGCACCCATTTTCAGACCCTATGCTGGTGCAGTCGGTCCTGGGTTTCTCCTGGTGCACAACAATGCCCAGCCTCATGTGGCAAGAGTATGCAGGCAGTTCCTGGAGGATGAAGGAATTGAAGCCATTGATTGGCCCCCACGCTCGCCTGACTCAAATCCAGTATAACACCTGTGGGACATTATGTTTGGATCCCTCCGATGCCGCTAGGTTGCACCTCAAACTTTCCAGGAGCTCAGTGATGCCCTGGTCCAGATCTGGGAGGAGATACCCCAGGACGCCATCCATCGTATTATTAGGAACGTGCCCCAGAGATGTTAGGCATGCATACATGCATGTGGGGGCCATACAAATTACTGAATATCATTTTGAGTTGCTGCAATGAAATAACAGCAAAATGGACTAGCCTGCCGCATCATTTTTTCACTGTAATTTTTAGGGTGTCTTTCAATTCAGCCCACTGTAGGCTGATAATTTTAATTTTCTATCAAATGATGTGGCATCCTTTTTTTCCTAACACATCACCCAGTCCATATCACTATAAATAAACAGCATGTCCCCCCATTGAGATCTGATGTGTTTTCAAATTGTTCCTTTAATTTTTGGAGCAGTGTAGTTTTTTTTCATATGCATATTGATTGTTGCCATTGAGGATATATGTTGTGCCATATACCATGATCATGGTTTTTCACCTTGCTATGATGACCAGTGAGGAGAGCTCGTTTGACCTCTGTGTAGCAGAGTTAATTTTATTAATTTATTTTATTTTTTCTTGATGAACCTTCTCAAAACTAATTTTATTTGAATTGACATGTCTGTCATATTATTTATAAAATAATATGTTCATTTAATAAAAAATATATAGTTTTATATATTATTTCTGTTTTATCTTGGCTTTCATTTTTTTGTCCCTAGTGTGTAAAAAGTCACTAGCCTGGGTGCCATTCTGAACTTAGTTGTTTTCACAAAGTTTGAGGTGGGGGAAGTTAGGTCTGGCTCTGCTCCATAGTAGCGCGATTATTATCGCCCACTGTCGGGGCCGATCCAATCTGCAAATTGTCAGGGCTGAGCTTTGCTCACGATGATGATGGACAGATGACCAACAATCACGTAATCAACCAAGACCAAAGCGCGCTCAGGTGACAACAATAATGGCTGCCGCTGGAGTTTAAGGTAGTAGATTCTGTTATTGGTCTGTTCTAGAAGATATGCGACGGCAAATTAATTTTAAAAGAGGAACGAAGCGTGATCAGAATCTCATCTTCTTATTATAGGCGTGCAACTGCACGCTTTGATTTTTGTGGACAACAACTATGCCTCGCTTAACATACGTCACGCACTCCGTTGCTCTTATTGGTTGTAGGTCTATCCAATTGAGTGCAGAGGCATTTTTTTTCCTGGTTCGTTCGAAACACGCCCCATAATCACAGCTCTATGGAGCAGCATCAGACTCA
>JAGKQL010000011.1:20210402-20226509 GCA_018398635.1 Cyprinodon brontotheroides | reverse complement strand
CATCACACCATGGAAAAAGTGTGAAGTTCACAAAAGTACCTGTGCAGCATATATTTTTTTTTTGTCTTTTAATTTTACATTTGTTTACAAGGAAGACGACAAACTACGAATAAGAAAAAGCAACGCAGAGGAGAAGAGAGAGAATTCTGAATGGGTAAACAAATTCAGCCAAAACACTAAATGCAGCATTTTTTTGGTACCCAGGGTAGAGATGCTCTAAAAGCCTCTGATTACATAAATATTTTATTATATTTACAAGAGTTTTCAACAAAAACACCACTTTTACATCTTTCCAGAGTTGATTTAGTATTTTTTATTTGTTTAGTCAAACGTGTTTAATAATCATTCTACTGAAAAACTCAATGGTAACCCATGTCAGTCCAAGAGATTTTATTTTACAGTCTTAGGGCATTTCCTGTATTCTAACAGAATCCAAGGACTAGTGAAAAAAAATTTAAAAAAAGCTTATATACCCTCTATCACACTTAACAGGGAAAAAATGCAAAGCTTTTTGAAAATGAAAGCCCCTTCTTAAATTTTATATTTCAAAATTGCTCCAATTTAACTACTACTACATTTGTCTGTGATGGAAGGACAAAGAAGGCTTCTTCCTGGCAAGCTTTTAAAAACAAAATACTGATATATAAATACCCTCAGTATTTTATGTAGCTTTTTTAAAACAGAAATCCTTTTTTCCCCTATATTTATCATTCAGTAGAGTTTATGGTGGCGAGATGAATCTCATAAAGCCTTATGTCACTGTGTTCTGAATAAATCTTTGCTCCGACTGTAGAAACAGGGACATTTAGGTAGGGGAGCTATTATCCCATAGTTTCTGTATTACTTTGTGTCTTCTTTTCAGTCCTTTCTTTGAGTGGCTAAAGTACATACATAAGCCTCTTGGAACCACTTTATTGATAACCCGTAAAACGACAATTTTAAAACTTTTATGGTTTTGGTTCTGTTTACAAATATTTATTTTTCCACTCAAATAGAAGATTGATGAATTTCAGAGAATTTTTATTTATCTTTACCCATTAATGCCAATAAATGCAGAGGAGGCTCCATCCTTAAACATTACACAACTAAAGGCTTCACAGCGGTCTAAACACATGAAGAAGACTGTTTAATTAGTGGTTAGCTGTTGAACTGAGAGCAAAAGTATTTGACAAAATGAGAATCATACATTTTTGCCTCAGTTTCAGAACTTTTTATTATACTGAGTTAAGCAACACTTCCAATATGAGGCGTTTTTTGCATAAGCAATCAACTTAAGTTAAAAACACAAAGAAGATGTTCCTTAACCAGCTGTCTAGTTTTCTACAAGTCTCCATAGCAACCCTAGATAACATCTCTGCTTACATAACACATTTAAACCACCTCTCTGCTCGTGGTTTGCTTGTTCCCTGTGGGGCTAGAAGGTGACCATCAGTGGGTGGAGGTGCAGATCGGAGTGGCATGGCTGCAGCTGAGGAATGTGAGGAATCCCCCTCTTGTAAACACCTTATGCTCCGATGGTTTCCTGCATGTCTTATCTCCCAGTGCCAACCTTCTCTTTTTTACACCATTCTGGTCAGTTCCAGCTTCTTCTATGCTTGCTTCCTGTTGCCAATGCTCTATGTGGACAGGTGTGTGTTTGCTGGTGTCCACCAGGCCTTTTGTTTAGCCCAAAGACCACATACTGTTTTCCACCTTGCTCACAAAACCTGCATACAGTTTAAAAACTACAAGCGTCAACACATTAAATAGAGAAAAGGTCGAGGGGTTCTGCACAACAAAACCATAAGCAGCTTTAAGGGGGACAAAACCCCCCCAATGTTTTCTTCCTTGTTGATTTAAGTAGCTTTTGCCCCCCCGTAGTTCCAAACTATGAGTCCTCTTACTGTAAATACCGAAAGCAGCTAATAGAGTGTGGTATTTAAAAACATAGGAAACAAAACAAAGCTGGTAACCTGGGTTCAATTCAGACCTTTTGATGTTTGGCCAAAGAAAGGACAAAGTCCAACCTGAGCACATGCCATGTACCGTAGAGGCCCCACAGGGTGCTGCATTCCACCTCACCATGTACCACGCCGCACCAGTCATGAGGGACGCCGACTTATAATTATAAATCTTGCTTTCTAAGTCACAGCCAGCTCTTTTCCCATCAGTTCAGACGTTCAAGCACAGGAGTCACAAACCAGAGTTTCCCTTTTCCTGCAAATTCCTACGATAAGCTCACAACACACAGGCCCACCGCTGCTGGATGGGACAGCCGATACTTTCCGGGAGTTTCTTTCCATTGTTAATGCGGACCTTTTTCCTGACACTGGTGATAAGAGAGCAGCTGCAGAGATTGTTCAGCCACTGCTCTCCCAAAAAAAATAAAACATCCTCCCAAGCTGACAGAACAGGTCAGTCAGACTGGGAATGTGTTGAAGTGAATGACACAAGGTTTAACCTCTATTAATTAGTGAAAAATTTAACTTTATCGATCTCACTATGGATAAATTAACTCTGCATTTAACCCATCCCCTTTAGGTAACAGTGGGGTACCACTGTGCAGCACCTGGGGAGCAATCAGGGGGTAAAGGCCAATTTATACTTCTGATGCATAGCCTCTGCAACCGTCAAATCTGTCTCTGTGCGCGACCAAGCCCCCCGTGCAGAGGTTCTGCAACCGGCGTTGCGCCCCTGAAAAAATCCTGACTATAGGTCAGACGGTTGCAAACCTGCGTAGACCTTAAGCGGAAGTGCGCAGACAAAAAGCAGCTGTGATTGATCCTTGGTACACCTTTCCGGCTGTTGGTGTGGTCATCCTTATCGATTCGGTGCCGGGGCGCACCATTTTTAAAAACAGAGTAGTAATAACAACAATGGATAACTATGACGAAAGGTTGATTAAGAAGGTTCGGAGGTACAACCACTTGTACTCCGCCAGCTCCACCGAAGACGCTCGCGTGACCATCTGCCCGAGTTCTCAAATAGGCTCCCTCCTGTGCTTTGGTGGAAACTGCTGTGCCTCCCTAGAAATTCCAGACCGACGTTGCAGAAGCATACCAGCAAAACTGGTTCGCGACCAGATGCAAGTTTGACATTTGATGTGTGCTGTTGCAGAAGTATAATCCGCCCTTAAGTGTCTTGCTCAGAGAGCCAGAGCGGCAGTCTGTAGGAGTGAGTTTCAAACTTACAACCTCAGGATTCCAAGCCCTATGCCCTAACCACTAGGATGCCACTGACGCCACAGAAATTCTGATAATTACCAACTAAGATTTTCAGTTACCGTGGTTTGACTGTAGTGGTTTCACTCAAAAAAAGCAAGAGTCCAGTGGCCTCTGATTATTTTTATTTTCACCCTACAAAAGCACCACGCCACTTCAGTTTCACTATTTTTTCAAACAACTATAATCACAAGTTTTCACAGCTTTTTTCGTGTGAGCACTAAAAGATGGCCAAATGTGTTAGGATGCATTGTGGGTAGCAGGTGACGTAACATTTTCTGATCTTTTACCACCTAGAATCACTATGCTAGGCTAACTAGCAAATGCCTAACTAATGGATAACACCTTTTTTTTCTATTTTATGCTTTAATATACTGCAGCAACACATTAACAAGTACTAAGTGACCAATGCCCCGAGTGTCCGGTATATAAATCACATAATTTCCTGCTAAAACAACAAAAGAGAGATGTTTTTATTGGAAAAAATTAGGTTTGCTGTCAACTTTATTTACAACTTGAGATAAGAATGAAGTTATCAAGAAAAAGACTATCTGTGTTTGTCCTAAAAGAGGATTGGAGTTTTCATATAATTCAACCCTTCACCATATCTCATTTTATTTTAGAGTAAGCAATTTCATATTTACTCCAATAATAGTGGTTTGTTGGGTTTTTTGTTTTTATATCTCCAGGCTCATTCTAGAAAGCTCTCTAGCAAAAGTGTCCAACTGTAATCTTGTTTTGGCTTTAATAACAGCCCTTGTTTCCTTTCTTTAGACCAGTAAGATGTGCCTTACCTAAGATATAAACCGACAACACAAAAAAAAGGTAATTCATATTCCAGTTAAGGAGACATTTTGTAAGTTTTTACTGAAAAAGAATCTTTACAATAGCTTTTTTATTTGACCCTTGTTGACTAAAACAGCAGACTGACACCTTAGTAGTTCATCACAGATGCATCTATAAACCTTTTTCCCTCTAAATGTTCTTTTATTTTTGTTTTCCTCATTTTATATGCAAGTTCGTTTATTGAATACATTATATTCCTTATTGTATCTTTTATTTAATTTATTCAATTGACCTGTACAGCACTTTGGTCATTTTGTGAGGGTAAGGCACTCTATAAATAAAACCTGATTGATGGACAAAATGTTCCTTAGCTATTGGCATTTGATATGGTCTAGTCCAGACATGGGCATACTACGCCCCCCTCGGCCAGAGCAACACGTCTGCTAGGCTTTTTAATCCGCCCGCCCAGTCCGTCCGTATCTCCCGCCCATTTTCCACCGTACGCCAACGTCCTTTTTTTCTCGGGGTCGCCGGTGCGCCCTATGTGTGTTGTAACCGCGACTTTTGAGACCACCATGCACTATGCAGAACTCCTCATCTGCCCATTGAGGAGATGATGAATGGCTGAGGGAGGGGAATGTAAGGAGACCAGGTGTTTTTTTCCCACTCATCACCGCATCTCTGCACCCAGACTCCGGCCATGCGTGCCTTTTGGCTCCACAGCTGATGCGGGGAAAACATGGTGAAACAAATTAACGCTGTGCTCGCTGTTATTCAACCGCCGACATCGGTGCGCTGCGAGCTGCGCCGCTTAACGCGCTGCTGCCACCTCGAGATGGAAAATTTAAGTTTTGCTGCTGGAAGCGCCGCATCAACCAATCAGAGGAAGCTGATCTGGGAGCCGGCTGTAAGACGCGAGAAGACTAGGTGGTTTTTCCACGATCACCATCGCTGTTAATCTGTGACTGAATGAACGCTGTGCTTGCCGTTATCCCGGGAGGTCTGACAAAGGAACTTCAACCGCTCGACATCGGTGTGAAGAGGTCTTGTGCGACATTCTGTTTCCCCGTGAAAATCTGTTCCCCCTGTTTTGGGAGCGCGCATTGCAGCCAGAGAGGTGGATCTGACCATTCTCAAGGCGCTCCTGATCATTTCTCGGTGAAAACAGCTCATATAATCATGTCAGCTTTGTAACATTAAGTTTGGTAATCGTTGATCTTTTATAAATTTGTAAAATAAATACATTAACGAGGTCCTCTTACGCTGTTTTGTGTTGTTTTTCAAAACACCCACCAAGAGAATCGGGTATTTCTCCAACCTTTGTCCCTTCAGCCTGGACAGAAATAAGCGTCAGTCACCAAACACATTTCCAACACGTAGTGTATTTTTAATTTTTCATTTCTGATATAAGAGGATGGAAACTTTGTCTTATAGCAGGACACACAAAATTAAGACGTCCTGCTGAAGAAAGATGAGAGTAGTAGACTACGAGTTAGTCACCTTCTAATGTAAAGTATGACAGATTACTTTTAGTTAGGACATTTATAGTATACCACACATATCAATTTTAGAGAAATTGGAAACAGTTGCTCTTCCCAAAAGATATCATGGAGGAGGAGGAGGGAGAGAATGAATGTTTCATCTTACTGAAAATATTCATTAAGCCCTCCATAACATGGGAGGAAATGAATTTACCTGCAAGGTGCTTTAGCTAAGCATTAGAACTGTCACTCACCCACCGACTATCAACAGATCATCCCGTGAGGATTTGGTCATATTTACTCTTCATTTGCAAAAATTAAGAGGGGAACCATATATTTCAGCGCACTTACCAAGTAATCTATTTCCCCCCCTCCTGCGAGGAGCACTACAGGGCGGAATACCGCCTCCTCTTCACCCCGCCCGGTGGCTGGCAGGTGTTTTTTCATCTAAATAATCCCATCTGCAGGCACCATTTGCTGTGATCAGTGGGATAAAGTAGTTTTAATATGTTTTTAAAGCTTGAAAAGTCCACCTGAAAACTTAATAATTGCAGTCAGTTCATCCAGATTATCATCATGCCTATACTATATCTGTCGGAGAAACAGAGATTCCCATACCAGCAGTGCACCAGCAGTAAAGAAATCCCTCTAGGCGCGGGTGGCACTCCAGGTTCACCTCCCGGTGGCTGGCAGGTGTTACCTCATCAAATGAAAATACGGCACCGAGGCACCAAAGGATACCAGCAATAAAAGCAGAGCATATTCCATCGACACGGACGCAGGATTTTTAAAGGTTAATTTAGGAGTCAATACAGCGCTCTATTAATGGCGACGATGTCGCGCGCAGCCGTGGACTGGGGCCAATACTTTGTAAATAAATGAATAAAACACAAATCATACTCAGTTTTACTCCAGCTCTATTTTTAAATACGGGCAGTAGAGGTATCTAAAGGTAGTAGAAGGACATGTACTTACCAGTATAAAAAGAAAACCCTATAGTCAAATTAGCCTTATGTGTGTGCAGCCAAGAAATGGCACACATAACTGAAGGGCGCTCATGGCACAGATGCGGAATAGACCCTAGGGGAAAATTGTCTGTTTTTTTATACATTTCAATCCCCAGGTTTAATTAATGACATTGCTTGTCCAAATGCTCCTGGCCCGGCCCTTCTGTCAAATTTTAGAACCCATTCTGGCCCGCAAGTCCAAAAAGTTTGCCCACCCCTGGTCTAGTCCATAGAGTCAACATCATATCTTTATAAATCACTCTGTCTTTCCTTACTAGATGTTTTTTACATTAGTTTTTTATGATATTGTGCCATATACGGTTGCCATGGACACATTCTTTTGTGTCACTTCTTTTTTTAGATGAGATATGCTCGGTTTGCTTCTATAATGTCCTATCCTACTACTTAAGAGTGAGGTGGCCATATTGGATCTAAATGAGAGTTGGGAGAGCAGGCTTGGACTGGTAATCTTTTGATACAGGATATTTGCCCAATGGGCGGTCCTAATTCGGCGTGCAAGGGCGATACTCCTTCAGCATATCATTGGCCCCAACACTTACTTACTTCTGTGACAGCAACTACCTGTGACAGTAAATAACTTTGAAGAGCTGAAGAAGTAATACAATGTTAATTACCTCAATAATACATGCAGTATATATATAACCCTTCCTTGTGGGTTGGCATATGGTGTAATTTTTCTATTTCTTCAAACTGTAAAAGTCCTTGCAACAAACTAACTTATAATAAAAAACTAAAAAATCGCTTTCTTTAAACCAAGCACGTTGTGTGTATTTCCTCTCTTATATTTGGCGAGATTTATATTTAAATGTGTTACTTTTGAAAAATATGTTACTGGCGCATGTTAAGGTTTTGCGGGGCTAAGGCCGAATACACACACGCAGTCAAAACAATTTACGAAACGCTAATATTTTTGAAACCGTTTGCGTAGGCGGAGAGCGTAAAATGAAATGTGAGCGTCCACACGAATGCATGAAAACGCTGCAAAATGTATGCCAGGCCTGTAAGTGGCGCTGTGGTGCCAAAGCAAAAATAAGCGACGAAATGTAGGGCATGCGCACTAATATTTATACATGGTTGCCCTGCGGGTCTATTTTCGTGGTTAAGTCAAATTCAGGTGCTGAACTATGTGGTCGATATTGCTCTGTTCTTCCTGGAGATATTCCAGAAGAAGAAGATTCTGTTGTAAGCCCGACCAGCCCGACAGCAGGGTGAGTAGCATTAGCAGCAACGGCGCCATTGTTGTTGTGATGTGTCGCGCTTGCGTGTTTAGAGGCGACGCTATGACGCATGCGTGTAAAAAAAAAAATGCGGTTAGGGTGTAAAGATGGAAACACGAAAACGGCGTTTCAGAATCTTCCCACTCTGAAGGGTGAATAAAAAAAAGATCGTTTACAGACCCCCGAAACGCCGGCTTCGTGTGGATGAGAGGCTGGTTTGGTGAAAAATTTGTGCGTTTAGGCCAGGGTTCGTCTTCGTGTGGACGGGGCCTAATGTTTCCTGTCTTACATGCATTGTTGCCAGGTTGGGATGTTTCCCAATGCTTGAAGATAGAGCGGTTAATCCACAATGTGTATTCCTATTGTGTTCGTATTTGAGACACTTGGGGTTGGGGGGTTCCATAAGTGGGCGGGTGTAGATGGAAAAATGCCAGGCCTGAAAATCGTTCCCAGTCCGATCCTAGTTGGAGGAGACTTCTCAAATCAGAATTTACTTGAAGAGCCCTTATTTCAACATTCTAAAATCATTAAAAGTCTTGTGAAAATGTTAATTATCTGTCATCTGAGTCTGACTGTCTGGTAAGCAGAAAATTACCACAGAGGCTGGTTTTTAATACCAGTGATGCTAAACACAATGTACGTTTCTTTCTTTGGTTTCAGTCAATCAAAGATGGTATGGGTCAATATCAGTCCCTCCTGATAAATCCAACCAGTCACTAGACGTTGTAAACACATCAATGTCCTCATTAGTGTTAAGTGCTTTACTCATATGTTCCCTAATACCCCATTCATGTTCTCCCAGCATGTCAGCTCGCTCCAAGGGAGCTGTCAGCTACATACGTCCCCCTTTCTCCCTCCCCCCACTCATGACCCACAGGGCTCTGGAGGATTGTCCCCCCCCTCAAAACAGAACAAAGGACTTGGGGGGCTTTATGTGGACAGCATGTGGCCAAACATTCCTGACACAATGGCAAGGGGTGGCCAGCAGTCTTGGTTAGCAGACACTTTAAAACTGGACTCTAAGTGAGTCAACTATTTCAAGAAGAAACAAGCATGAGGGTTCCGTCCCAGAAGAGGATGCTTGGTGATAGATTTTTTGTAGTTTTGTCCATTCTGTTTTATATGGAAGAGGATTAGGGCCACTGAAAACTGATTTTTAAATTCTATTTCAGTTTAATGTGGGGAAAAAAGTCAGAATTCTGACTTTTTTCTCAGAATTCCTACTTTTTTTCTTATATTATACAGAAATAAAATTTAAAAATCAGTTAACTTTTTTTATTTTTTCCAGTGGCCCTAATCCTCTTCCATAGTTTTGAAATGCATGCATGCTGAATGACTTTAGAAAGTTTATCCATGAGGGAAAACCAAACCAATCATGGCACTAACTGCAGCATGAAAACTGATCTCTTCATAAATCTCCTTAACCTTTAAAGTAATGTCATATCCTCAGTAACCACTGCTAGGAATAACAGAGATAATACCAGAGATAATAGTTAAACTCCTGAAGAAAACCTAAGGTCCATTAGTGATCTCCAAAAACACTACATGAACATCTAAGCATCTCAGTCTGGATCTTTCTATAGCTCCTTTATCCCATTAATGTCTAGTTATATTAATAACAGTGCAACAACAATGCCATCAGCTCTGTCTATGTTGGTGATGTTTTGTTTGTTTGTCATTGGGGGTGAATGCTGAAAACATGACGCCTGGCGCTGTTAAAGCAGATTATGATCGACTGGAGAACCCATATGGGATGCTGTGAATGCTGAAGGAAGTGGAGGTACCTACCTATGACACAATGTGCTCTGAAACGTCGGGTACTTTGCGTATCCGAGCAAAACGCATCCGACAAACCCCGCTGGACGGACTTCACAGCATCCAGGCGCACATGTTGCCCTTTTCCAGCCTATAATAAGCAGGTTCAGGAGAAGCCAGCGTGGATCCCGGTTGGATGGTGTTTGGAAAAACGCCGGACTCTAGATGCGCAGGGCGCCTCCCCTCTCCGGACTCCCAGACATGTGAGTCCACCTTTCCTCTCTGGATGCTGACGCCATAAACAGACCCTTCCTTCCCTTCCTGCCGCCTCCAGTGATGGAACAGCGGTCCGCGGTGCGTCTCGTTGCGCAGGACGCCGGTGCCACCCACTAACAGGAGGGTTTCTGCGGACGGGCTGAGAATATTAATGAGCTTTGCTGCAGTTTCCCGGCTGAAAAAAAAAAAACTCACTGGCTTAAAGGCTTTAAGGTTGCAGTCTCTCACTGAAGGATAAAATAATTCAATGATGAAGAGTTAAAAAGACAATGACCTTTCTGGATCCCTAACAGCCAGCAATTGCGGTGGTGGTGGGGGGGTTCAAGTACCTCAATGGCACACCTGTTGATAATTAGATAACAGTCTTATGTACAATCTGAACCAAACAGCTAATAACATCTTATTTTGGGAAATACACTGCAAAAACGATCAAAAAATAAGTAAACATTTCTTAAATCAAGTGTATGAGTAGGTAAATGAGATTATTTGCCAGTTGAATTAGTTTTTTTTACTCTTAAAATAAGATAATTAGATAATATGCACTGGTAATTAGACAATGCAGTTGCCTTTTCTTATATTAGATGTAAATTCTCTTGTTCCATTGGCAAAGTATCTCACTTACCTCCTCAATTCAAGACAAAATGCACTTATTTTAAGGAAAAATTACTTATTTGGATTTCAATTTTTTGCAGTGTATGTCCTGTTGCAACCATTATTGGGCTTTTATTATTTAACGCACTGACAGTCAACATTTTGTCCATGACAAGTCAGACTTCTATTGTTTTAAGGATTATTGATTTCCAACTAATTCCTAAAGACCCCCATGTGTAGGTATGACTAGATTAGATGTATACTTCCAGTGGTGGTTCTAGAGCAAATTCACATTTCGCATATATTTACATTGGGGCACAGAAAAGCATGAAACAAAAACAAACACCAATAAAATAAATCTATCATTTAGAATGTATTTAGAGAGCGACAATACCACAGAGCTACTTGTGGTTCTGCACTGAATTAAGTGAAATGTATTCATCTTTTAGTTTAATTACACCTTACCTAAAATTCATTCTATCTCTGTTCTCCCACTCTTCTGCAAAATCTGTTAGTTCAATCTCTAGCGTTATGCTCTCTCTGCTTTCTCATAGTAGCTTAAAAGCTCATCTGTTCCTTTTTGGCTGTGACACCATCTTGGAGAGAAATATCAGCTTTCCTAACGCCATCAGCACCTTTTTTTTTATATAGATGTTGGAGTACAGAGCCTGTTTTTTCAGTGCAGTCCTGTTTTCTCTGACTGTAACTGACCCCTGGATGTGCTCTCTTCATCCTCACCTGTGACATGGGAGCTGGGTCAGAGCTCCTCTGCCTGGCTGTGTGTTTCCTGGTATGTTTGTATCTCTGCTTCTGTCTCCTTGAACCCCTGTCGCCTCAGCAGATGGCCGCTCACACTGAGCCTGGTTCTGCTGGAGGTTTCTTCCTGTTAAAAGGAAGTTTTTCCTCTCCACTGTCACTACAAGCATGTTAAGTGTGAGGAATTGCTTTGAGTCAATGAATGGAAGCAATCAACTGGTTTTCCTTAGAAAACTTTGAATAAATTTGACTGTATGATCTGGAGAACTCTAAAGTGCCTTGAGATGACGTGTTGATTGGCCCAATATAAATAAACTGAATTGAATTGAAAATTGAATTGAAAATTAAAAATCCTTAGCAATTGTGGAAAAGTGACAAATTATTAGTTCCTAAATAAATATTGACTAAAGGATAAATTAAAGTTATTCTTTGGAATATTAGGTAAATGTACATTTATAACTTAAGAATTTTACACATTTTTGGCTTATTTCAAATGACAAAGACCAGTTTTTATACATACCATCACTTCTGGATAGATGCAAACTACATTTCCTTGTTTTGTACTTGTGACAGTGTAATGACAATAAAGTTAAATTCTATTACCTTCTTTTAATCAAATCATACCTAGAACTGAAGTAAAACTGAAAAATTAATCTGTGAAAACTTTAAATATTCTTTTCAGTTTGGTTCAGAATAAAATTTAGTTGAAGAAAAGTGTGATTTTATATAAATCTCACTGAAGCTATCACTTTAATTTTTAAACAGAATTGTAAAGAAAAATCAAAAACTGATCAGGTCCCAAGGATCTATTAGTCACTATATCTGTTCCATCACATATCAGATGTAGACATATACTTATTTAGTCGACACAGGGGCTGATCCAGGGGCCACGATCAGTTCTATGGGGCCACTGGCCCCTCTTCTTCTTCACAGGGGTTGCAGGTATGAAACTGTCTCCAAAACTATCTGGAATATTAAATTATATTATACTATCTGGGCCCTGTTTTTATTTTCTCCAACATTAAATTGGGTAAATACATTTTGGTCAGATTAAAGCAGGTACTAATTGAATTTAATGTGTTTTGCAGGCTTGATTGGAACTAAATAGGCCCCATATGGATAGCCTTATATTGTCCATATTAGATCAATGTACTATATGCATCATCTCCCTGCATGAGCTCATATCTAACTTTCTGCATTTATAACTATATAACACAACCCATATTTATAAAACAGTTAGACTCCCTTTATGCATATTTCCTAGCTGTATTTGAAGCAGGCATAATATCATTTAACACATTTAAGCCCCACATCTTTTACCCAAAGTCTGAAATTAACACTCATTAAATCCTGTATACTGCCTTGGACTTTTACATTCTGCAGCCTACTTGATCCCAATAGGAGCCCAACATGTTGACTGGGAGAAAAGCAAAACTCTTGATTTGTTCCTGATGTGTATTATTATTAGCCATTTAACGTTGAACTATTAATCACTCAGACATACACTTAAAATCAAATGAGGAACCATGGCTGTGTTGCCATAAAGGGAAAACTGCAGTGCAATTTTCATGCCCTTTGCGCTTTGCAGTAAGTAGTGGACTAACAGAAGCTAAGCTAATAGATAATGGTTAATTTACAAACTAGACTGACAAAACAGCTTAGGTGCCATTAGGTCTTAATTATATTATACTTTTATTAATGTCAAATGGAAATTAAATGTCGTACAACAATAAGTTGCAGGTGATAATAGCTGTGGGCAGGATGGATCTCCAGTAGTGGTCTGTCTTACAGTGGGTCCGCAGAAGCCTCTGACTGAAAACATTAAGAGGATGTTTGGGTTTGTCCATAATGGTGTTTATTGCAATGAAAACTTTGTGATATCATGTCCTGAGGTTCTTGCAGAGTTCCCAGAACGAAGACAAACTTCTTTATCAGCTTGTCAAGCATGTCAATAACTTGCTGTCTCTTCAACTATGATGGTGGAGGAGATTGCACCCTCCACCAGACAGCTTTAAAATCTTTGTTCTTTGAATAAATGTAAAAACATTTTTTATTCAGATTTGACCTGAATCAAGCCTAGAACTAAATGTGAGGGGGGTGATCAGTAGCACCTCAGATAAGCTCACCTGAGGTCTATTTCACTCCCATACATTGGTCACCATATAAATATGAGCTGGAGGAAAGCTAAGACCCTCCTAAGCTGGGTTTACAGGCATTCTGCTAAAACTGCTCAGACACAAAGAAAAGGGCTTTGCCATCGTCAAAGAAAACCAAAGCCTTGACAAATCTAGACACCCCTAGAGTCGGAGCTTTGCTGTACATGAGCAGAAAGCCAAACTCTGAATCCCTTTGAGGGACAACACTTCTGGTTAAAGCTTTGGCGAAGCCCTGGAGTCTGAGTCATGGCAGATCTTTGTCCTGCAATCACCTTTCCCCTTTAATGGCTCAACCCTGAGTCTGTACGGTAGCTGGTCCATCTATTAGGAGGTTAAACCACTTATCTGTCCACATGGCAGGAACAACATCAGCTGGCAAACAGGCATGAAGCAGTGTGCTGCTGATTCAAAGAGTATCAGCAAGACAAATAAAACAGTGCTCACTACATTAAAAAGATCATCACAGAAATAGGTTTTCATGATTACAGTTGGGCTTTAAAATAATTTCAAACAACAAAAACAATTTCTTGTTTAAATATAAGAGGAAAAAGTGTCAGATAAGTTGACTTTTAATGGAAGATTTTGAGCATTCTGCAGTTTTAAAGTGGAAATATTCAATCACAAACTGTAAATACAGCCCTAAAACAGCTTATTTAGTCTGTCATATTGTATTCAACACTACCCCTATACTGCCCTCTACAGGCTGCAGCGTTTCACTGCACCCAATTACAAACCATGATTCAACATTTTCTGTACAGCACATTTCAGCCATCATCACTGCAGACTTAGCGTGAGCAGCAGCATCTGCAATGGTTGAAACAGAGGCAGGAGGAAAAAAACTGGTGCTAAATTTTATTTTTATTTCATACTTTATTTAAACAAATAAAAAGAAGTATTTACAATAATTTTATTTAGAATTAAAACAATTCCAGGCATGTTGGTGTCAATGTTTTAGTTCAAAGGGCTTTACATTTAGTGCCAGGAGCTTCTTCAGGATCAGCTGCAGTCAGACAGTACAACTCGATCTGTGGCGCTGGTTCCTTAAATATTAGAAAATAAGAAGAATAGAAGTTTTTTTTTTTTTTTTTTTTACAACCTAAAGGTTTGTCAGATATTTTTTATTTTAAACTTTTTGGTTTACTATCTATGTAGATAAAACACTTCAACAGCGGAATCACCTGCATGAGGTAATTTTAGACTTAGATTTATTTGTCATTTTGTTTACAAGAGTGTAAAACACAAAGAAATTTAATTTAGAACAGCTCTCTGGACAATTTAATTTAATCTGCAATGTACTCAGGTTTTAAGCATGTCACTCCTTGTGCTGTGGCCTCAACTACATCCACTCTGAAGTCTCCAGGTTTGAGACGAGTGAAATCTGCAAACAGGTGTGTGGTCTCTCTGTACAGCAATGGGCAGCACCTGAGGGGGAGAACAGATTTAAAAAGATGCAGGTTCCTCAGAGACCTGAAAGTCCTGAAATGCTAAAAAATAATGATTTAATTTCTACAAAATAAGAAGAAATTTGGTTCTCGGATTCTTTCTTGATGCCAAATAATTCAGATTTTACATGACGTTGTTTTAGTTTTCACCTTGGAAAGACAACCTTTCAGTTTTCAGTTCTTGCTTATATTTTAAATTACTGAGATAAACCGAACTCTACAGCATATTTATAAATATGATCTAACTGGAATCTATGAATCTCTCTTCCTGGGAACTCTGCTGACGACCTGGAGAACCAGAGCTTTTAAGCCCCAAGACTCTAGAACATCTTTCTGTAAGGTTTGCTTGAACCTTAAATTATTTTAACTCTTTAAAAAGAAAAAATATATATATTTTTAAGCTGCTTTTTAACTCCAAAGAGCAAAATCATAAGATTTGTTTGTTCTTTGCCTTCTATTGCTTATTTTATTGCTTATACTGTCAACATGTTATTTTCTCTGCTTAGTTCTTGTGCAGCACCTTTATTTGTTACAGTGAATTAACTTTCAAATTCAGTGTAGAAATTGGATTCACTGGTTGTGTTAAATGGCTTTATATACGCAGTAAATCTGCTGTTTAGATACGCTAATTTATAGTAAGTTGTAAAATATATAAAAAAAAAAAATTTACTAAATGCAGGACTGTGTTTATGGATGAACAAACAAAAACAGATTGTTTAATGTAAGGAAGCTGATGGAGGGACGCTTTTTGCATTAAGACCATAAGAATGTAGTAAAGCAAAGAAATCAAAACATCCTTTATTTTATTTTCTAAAACTTCTCTAGAACTGGAAAACACTTCAGATAAATTGCAAAATGTTACTATTATTTTACTATTCCACAAAACATTAATGATGTATTTTTAAAATATCACAATTTTTAAGCTTTAGTCCGAACGTTCCAACATTCATTTAACTTCAAGGATGGAGAAAACCCACCTGTTCATTAAACTAAAACTTATAGTTTAGTTTAATAAAGCTGCTATTAGCTGGGTTCTTTTTTAAAAGAAAACTGTTGCCATCTCTGGTCTTTGTCACTCCTTACAGTCCTGCATAGATCCCTTTATGCTGTCTGGACTTTCAATAAGATCAAAGACGCTCTGTCGTGTTGAGATGCGACAGAAGAAGCCCTGCCTGCCTGCAGAGCTGCTGTAACAAACTGTGCTAGCTACAAAATGTGCTTTCAAAGAACTTTCCAAACCAATAGAGGCGTTTAGCTTGGTTTGGTGCAGGGCTGTGGGTTTTGGCAGCATGTGGCTTGCAGAATAAAAGCAGGGACAAACCTTGGCTCCACCAGACTGCAGTAACCGCCTGAAGCCTGACTCTCTGCTCTGGTCGATGTTCAGCATCACAGTCCAGCCACTGAAAGCTCCCTAGAGAA